>VYZW01012659.1:0-11656 GCA_013401315.1 Balaeniceps rex
AGTCTTTCATTCCTGATGCTGTTTGTTGTGTGAGTTATGTTTAGTGGGAATTCAAGCAAAATTCACATTAATCAAATTAAAAATAAAACTAATTCATCAGATGCTTTCATAACAAGACAGTACATATGGTACTTATGGTAAAAGTTGTATAAGAAATGCCAGTCCATTATCCTGTGTTGACCAGAACCAGTTCGTTACAAAGATATAACAAAGACAACTGGTTGCTAGTAAATAGAAACTTAAATCTAGCAGAACAACTCAAGCTACGGGGAGAAATCCACAACTCATAGCCAGAAAGTGGGATCCAGAGTGGTATGTTAAGGACCATGACTCCCAGTACAGTGCACAGGGAGAATTAGGCACTTCGGGTATTGCCTAGAGACAACAAATAGGAAATACAGATAATGAGATGGGTCGTAACTTCTCTCTCATAGGCACTTCACTTCAGCCCCAAGCAAGTGGCTCTCTCCACAGGTCATTCAGACCACAAAACGCTTTCTAAAATTACTGTATTCGAAATGGAAAGGCTCACTCATTTCTTCTTGAAGGAGGAGAAAGAATAAACAGTTTCAGCAACAACATACTGGAGTCAAAGCATTAGCTCAGATAGTCAGAGTTTAATCCATTTTCATACTGAAAATGGTTATAATCCTGGTCTCCTCCCACCCCACCAAGTGCTCCACCATCAAACTACAGGCAGCCTACCTGGGAGTGCTGCCTTACAAATGTGGAATTAGGTACTTGGGAACCCAGTGTACGAAACTACCACATATGTACTTTTTAACAGCTCTCTACAATGTTTCTGAGTGGATTTTTTTCCTTTCTGCCAGATGAATTCAGATCAGAAGGGTGGATTTCAAAGATCGCCACTGCTAGGCAGATTCGTGCTAATACAGCATTTATACCATTGTCATGTGCATCTAAAGATGTAAGAAATGTGCAGCTCAGGACAGATCTGTGAATCTATGCAAATGAGAGAGAGTACAGTTCTACTTATTTTTAGCTTTTGAAAGGTTTAATATGGGTTAATAAATATAAAACTCTTTTGTATGCTCAACTACAAAATTCCATAAGTTATAGTAGCTTTTCTAATATATATTTTATTATCGCATATGTACAACAGGCTGGCTTTCAAGAATAGCCTTAAAAAGCATAAGCAACAGAGTAGTTTATCTGTGACTTTTATAATGGACCATAAATGTTTCAGAAGAATGGTCTGGCGAGGGACTTCTTGACTCATGTTTTGTTCTGCAGGCTCTGAAAACAAAGAATGTGCATGTATTTAACAATAAACTATACAGCTTTTGGTTTGAACTTTGGCTTAATTGAAATCAGTGGCAAAATTCCCCTCTTTTTATGATGAACACTGTGGTATAAAATAATTCCCTTCACCATTATTAATGTACTGTTCTTTCTTCCATTCCCTGTATTCTTTAAATCTGAGTTTTATTTATATGCTGATATTCCTGTAACTGCAAACCTAAAGAGAAAGCCTCTGTTCCCATATATCCTTGAGTTGCCTTTTCATTTTTCTGCATGATTCCTCTTTGATCTGCCTCTGAATTTAATAATCAAATTTGACTCAATATCCCTCCCACTATATATAGCTCCTGCTACATCATGTTCTGTTACCTATCATCTGACAGTGTAATTCTTGAAATCTGGCCATTTAATTTGGTCCAAGAAAATGTATCATTTAAGAAAAGGCCATGTTCATTTGACTAAGTGAATGCACATTTCTGTTTTCTTACCAAGCATTGGTGTATGGGCAGTTTCTCATACTGCGTGTGGGGGAATGTTTACAGAATCCTATCAGCAAAAATGGCATTTGGCAAGAATATTAACTACAATAGCAGCATTCACGGTTCAGTTTCTAAATATGTTATAATGCTGAATATTCTCATTTCCTTTCTGCATTACCTCTGCCTGCTACAGGGCTAGGAAGGTAGTCGCGCAGAATTTTTGAATTCAGATTTCACCTTCCCCTGCCATGGGACAGGAAATGAAACCTCCTGAAGCCTGGGATCTCTGCATGAATGGAGGGCATTGTAGATGCGCATCGTATTTCACTCCTCCCTGCTGACACCCACAATGTCAGTTTTTCTTTTCTGTTTTTAAAGACAGTTGCAGTGCCAACCTCTTAACTAAGTCAAAACATTTTATTTTCTGCTTTTCCAATTTCCTAGAACCAATGATTAATATCCCTATCAAATTACCTGATCTTTAGGAGAGTCAACAGGACTATTCCTAGGATGAGAACTATGCAGGAGGAATAGGCAATAATGTAGACTGTTTCACCTAGAAGTAAAAAACAGAAAGCAGAGATGAAACATTTACTTCTTCAGTAATAAGAATCACATTTGAGATCTGAATTGGAATGCATACATATGTAAGTCAAATTAGCTATCAATTCTGACATAACAAGGGGTAATGGTTTTAAACTAAAGGAGGGTAGATTTAGACTGGATATAAGGAAGAAATTTTTTACAGTGAGGGTGGTGAAACACTGGAACAGGTTTCCCAGAGAGGTAGTGGAGGCCCCATCCCTGGAAACATTCAAGGTCAGGTTGGACAGGGCTCTGAGCAACCCGATCTAGTTGATGATGTCCCTGCTCACTGCAGGGGGGTTGGACTAGATGACCTCTAAAGGTCCCTTCCAACCCAAAGAATTCTATGATTCTAATTAGAAGGAGGAAAAAGACCTACATGGTATCCCAATGGTAGGAATAACTCTTCCATCACCAGTTGGTGCAAAATAATTTTCAGACTCCTTTTAGTAAATAGCAGCTCCAACAGCACTTCATATGTGTAGCACTACCTTTTACTCTACTCCAGGGGAACGGCTTGTTACTCTGATTTGTGTTTTGGAGTATTCTCCCCATTGATTTTAAGGTGTTAATTTTATTCTGTGTATCAGATGAGACCTGGCTCTTACTTACCTGCTAGACCTCTTTTCCTTTTTTTGCATATTACCATAATTGCAGTGTGCAGCAATATTTGGTCTAGAATCAAATTAATGTAAAATGGGATCTAACACTGTGTTTCTGGGCCCTGTGCCCATGGAGTTTCCTCTTTCTCTTAGGCCTCTCACCAAAAAGTCACTTAGGCAGCTTATGTGCTAAAAATTCCAGCTATTGAAAAACTGGGAGTTGTTTCAACTTTTGTTTTCCAAATGAGGAGAAACTTATTTTTCCTGGAGGATTGAATCCATCAGTTTTGATCAAATATTCTGAAGGAAAAGTTTCAGTTGAGAATGTAACGTAAGTCCTGAACTTGGGATGGAGAGGTGCGGAGGTTAGATGACTTGACAAGAGGACTCAAATCCAGAGCCGCAAGCACAAAACATGAGACCTTTCTGTTACTTTCCTGTTGCACTGATCCTGTTGTGTTTATACAATTAAATACTTTTTGTTTATATAGGAACTCAAATGCAGAGGGCCTTAGGTGTTCCCAAGCTGCTCCACCTTACGTAGTCAGTGAAACATTCACTGAGGAGGAGATGGAGTCCCAGCTGGGCCATTTATCTGGGCTGTGAGAAGGCCAAATTCTGGTCTCTGAATCAGTTATCAGTTATTATATGTTCTGTGTGTTTTTGTGTGTTTGTGCATATGGACACGCAGACCCTAAATGAGACGTTTCTGTATACACTACATATATGCAATGGATGTAGCGTACAGGGTAATACAAACACAGGCGGTATGGATACTGGAGCAGCCCCAGTAAAAGAAAGTGTATATATATTCTACAATGAGGCAATCAATGGGCAAGAGCTGAGCAGGGGGTTGGACCTTCCTGGTTTTTATTGCAGGATGACACTCACTTTTTCTCAAAAAGCTATCCAAAAGTCAAGTTTTGCAATAAAAGAAAAATGAAAGCAATAATTGAACCATCACAAGTTGCACAGAATGAACATACCACTTAATGCAGCAACCTACTGAAAGATACTTAATGTGGTGAATTTTTGAAGGAAGAGGGGCGAGGTCTACCTTAGTGCAGCACTGCTAGTATCATACATTAAAAAATAGATCAGCAGTTGGCCCTCCTCTCAAGTCACAACATTTCTTTAAGATTATGAGTTTTAGGAAAAGAATAATTTTCAGGCTTTTTTTTGCAGTTTCTTAATATAATTTTTTAAAACTTTCTACAACTGCAGGAACAGTTGTAGGGGCAAAAGTTTCCTACTTTCTTGAAGTGGAAAGTGAGGTTCACACATGTTTAAGGCAAATAGAAGTTTTTAAAGTACATCACTTACCACAAGACTAGGAAAATTATTAGGAGCAACAGTCACGGATGGTTAAAAAACAGCTAATATAATTTCACCAAAAACTTGTAATATTTTTCATTAAAAAGTTGGAAAAAGTGCTTCATTTTGATAAAACAAAACAGTCTGAAATGACCAAATGAAATCAAAATGTTCTATTTTTTCTCAAAATCTTATAAAATGCTGTGGTTTTGGTGAAGTAATTGCTGGTAAAAGAGATGTTGATTATAACATTTTCAGTTCTATGGGGAACACAAGAAAGATGTTGATGATGAGATCATGGAAGAAGCCATATATTTTCTCCTACCTTCTGAGAAATGAGGGAATTTGTAAGGCTAGGAGAGGGCACAGTTTTGTGGCTGAAGAGCGAGTTCTTCGTTGTATATATTCTTTGTGGTTCAACTACTTGACTGTGCTTATTCATCTTCCCTTAAAAATGTTGTTGGGGTGTGTGTTTCTTGATAGGCAGTCTGCTCTTCTTTAAAAATTTTTGCTATTTAATTTTCACTATTAATCTATATCCAATCAGTTCTTGAAATGTGAAATAGTGCTAGGGAAGTTAAGAAATATAGATATGAAATTTTGGCTCTGTTCATCTCAAATTTTGTCCATGAAAACTACCAGAATCCACATTTCAATTCCTGTATGACATAAGAGGCTGTATTATCCCATTTTGATCCCTGTGTACATGGTATTGATCATCTGAACATGATCTAACTAACAATAAGTTAAGGCTTAAAAACCAGTGCCCTAAATGAACAATAAAAAAACTGACTGAAATTAGGCACATTTGTAGTTATGGATCAGTAAACAACCTTAGCTCTCATGCTGTGTGGCCATGCACAGTTCACTGGAATCATAGTCATAGAATCATAGAATTATAGGATCATATAGGTTGGAAAAGACTTTTAAGATCATCAAGTCCAACCGTCCAACCTGCTCTGGAGAGCAGATAGATCCATCACACGCATTAAAAACGTGATTGACTAGCAGAAATGATAAAAAATGTAGTGTACATAACGCGCCTATGTCATTACTCTTCTAAGAAACAGCTGTCCCTATTTCAGTATGTGTCTTCAACTGAGGTGCAGACGACCAAACCTGGTTTGGGTTCTCTGACTAGATGGAGAAGGGATACAGATGTACCATGCAGAAAGAAAGGCACACATGGTGTCTAAAGAGTTATAATAGAAGGTGGCTAAAATATGAGATGTTTCCAGCTCGGTCCTGCAGAGAGTGGATCAACACAAGTGAAGAGCAGTCATTTACATTGCAAGGGGAAGGGCTGCAAGGTGCTGGTAGGGCTGCTTTGTCCCGTGGAGGTGGCCTGTAGTCATGAGCTCGTGGGCCTTCTCACCTCGGGGCAGGTCTATAGCAGGGCCACCACAGCTGCATGATGCATGTCTTGCCCTTCCGAGGATGGGCTGCAAACCTCAGGGACACAACAACTGGGGCTGCAGGTACCACTGAAGCACTAGCTGGAGCTGTCTTCATAGACACACGGACATTTCCAATGATGAAGTTCGGTAGAGGATAGCTGTGGGCTCAGCAGCTAGAACAATGAGTGGGATTACACTCTTGTGTAAATCTACCTGCTTATGTATACATTGTGAAATGGCTGTGAATATGCATCAGACAGATGAATTCAGTCTGGTGCTCAGAGGTTTCTTGGCTACCTGCAGCTTGTCACAGGCTTTTCTCTACATTTATAAAACAATCTGATTGACAATGTTTCATACCTTACGAATTAAAGTCATTGGAGCTGAACTAATCTCAGTTCCCACAGCAGCTGGTATAATTATAGATAAATCCTGCCAATTACTGTTTATCTAGATTCTCAGCACGGCAAAACTCCTCAGTAGGAAATATATGATAACTCTACAATTTAAGATGAAATGAGATTAATTTCAACAGTTTTGGGTCAAGCCCAATTTTTTTGTATCTCACAAGAACAGGATAAAAGTTCTGTATTTCTAGCTTTCTCTTTCAGCCAAAAAATACTTTTGCTCCAAAGCTCTATGCTGATGAAAGTAAATACTTATCTTCACACATGAATCATTTTTCAAATTAAAGTGTGGGAAGCAATCTTTTAAATTATGTGGATCTGTAAAATCATGAAGATAATTTGCATAGGATAAAGTCAAAACCAAGCTGAAAGTGCATAACTAGGTAGGCAATAACAACATTTTTGAAGTTTGGAGAACTTTTGTTTGATTTATCACTTTTCGATGTTGTTTCCAAAATGACATGAAATTCTGGCTCCACCTAAGCTTACAGCAAAAGTCTCATTAACCTTTATAGGGTTAGGACTCTGCCCACATCACAGCTTGTTAACAGGGTTGTACCAGCCCACAGACGACTGGGTTGGCCCGTATGTGAATGAGTGTAAATCCAGTCAAGATTTTTACACAATCCTGTTACCATATGGTTACACCAAAAAACACAATAATATTCTTCCAACTGAACAGGGTTATATTTATTTGCAAATATGTATGAATATAAGTATGTATGTTTAGATTTATTATTTATTATGAAAAACTCCTTTTATTAAAACCAGTCTTATCCAATGGCATGATTTGCAATGCCACTGAACAGAATGGAGAAATCTTACTGTTTTTTGAACAGTAAGTGTTTTTTTGAATTATAAAATTAAGAAAAAGTTGAAGAAATACTGAGTTTCTTCTGAGCATGTTCATCTGTAGATGGTCATTAGTTTGAATTGGTGAAAGACATCCTTGTATCTTTCAAAGACAAACTAACTAAAGGATCCTTCTGAGATTTTGATGTAGGGACAAGACATCAGCAAATTGTGTCTCCTGCTTTCCAAGCAGAAAATAGCCAAGAAGCAAATATCTTCAAATATCTTCACACACACAAAAGGCCGTATTTGACAACTTAACTGTTTTGCTTCTGCACCCTGGGATTCTTCTTGGGATTTTATTTCAGTAAAGATAAATATTTTGTAAAGATGATAACCCCCTTTGCAGCCTGAATAATGCTCATTTACTAGCATATAAATCTAGGATACCGGGTTAGATTTTTGGCAGTGGGATTTATGAAACAATTTGCAATATGGTTTTTATCATCAGGTAGATATCCTGAATCAGATTCTTCTCCTTGACCTGGCTTCCTATGAGAAATTTATAGGTTAGAGAATTCCCATCTAGTGTACATGACAGCTCCAACAGAAGGAATATTTTATTGTATGGTTTAGGCTGGTCAGCATTCTTTTTGTATTTCTAAGGCCATCCAAAATTCTGTTAAGAGCTCAAGGACAGGTTTTTGGAAAGTATTCAGACTTCAGTGGGAACAGAATTAACTGGGTGCAGGCTGCTTTTTGCAAACATTTATCTGAATCTCTGAGGGAAATGTATAATACATTTTACCCACGGAAGGGGTCTGCAGTTAGAACTAGTCACAGGGGTGAAATATCTCCCATTTTACATTTTCTCACTTAGAGCAGGATTTCTTGCATTATTTAACCACTAGAGTCTCATTCCAGCTAGAGATTCAGGCTCCCTCTGTAGCTGGCAAAGAGAAACCAACACTTCCAGCAAAGACAGTCTGAAAATCTTCCTCTGGGGGTCCCTGACTTTCTTGTCTGGCTACACAGAGCACTTGGATGACATACATGATTCTTAAGTAATTTTAATGCTAAAATTACAGCTGAATGCTTAATTATTCACATACAGGTTTCAGGAATCCTATTCCCTTGAATTTATTTTTATATTTCCCAGATTGCCCACTTCAGCAATAGTTGAAGGATGGAGATGATAGAAGTCCCTTCATTTTGTACTGCATGCAGAGCTTGAATTATTTTTTCACTGTTAAAGGTGAACAGTTCTGGGAACTAATTGATAGTATTGTAATCTGCCCCACGCAAGGTAGAACAGGTCATTCTCATTAGAGTCGATATTTGTGCATTAAGCTCTTTAGTGTTCTCACTCTGTAACTGGGTCCTTCAAAAGAAAATATAAAATTAATATTATTTCAACCATGAGAAAATTTCTATATTAATTCAATATCCTTTAACTTTATGTCACTTAATTGCTTACTGTAAATGCATGGAAATAAAACCAGATGCAGCTCTTCAGCCTATGGGATATGATCTGCAATTGTGTGCCCTTCTGTTGCATGAGAAGGTAAAGTCTGATGGAGTGTAACACAAACCCCTTCTCAGACCATTTTCTGTGGCTTCCTAATTTCATTGTTGCAACTATTATGGCACAAAAAGTCAAGAGAGATAGGAGAGAAGTAGGTGTGACATCAAAGCTAATAATTTGTATTACACATTATGACTACTACCCTCTAATGCCTGTTTGGAGAGTCAGGCTCTGGCAGGCTTAATAGCTTAATTTTCCCCAATTATAATATAGTGATTGTGAGACATCTATTTCAAAACCACTTATCAGAGAAATTAGTTCAGACTCATTATCTTTATTTTGTGGTTATATAAGCTAAGCCAAACAGGTAGAGAGATCTTTCCACATTATGTTGAATGGGGGGAGCAACAGGTAAAGCTCACTTGCCTGAACCCACCCAAGGGCCCCAACCTTTAGTCTTGCCTATCATACATGAGGGAAATTTCAAGAGTACTTCTATTAAAATTGCGGAGTGGTTTGCCCAAACTCACCGTTAATTGAAGAAGAATGGACCTGTGCTCTGGAAAGCTTTTCTCCTGGCATTTCTGTATTTACCCAATGAAAACCTTTCTTCTTAATGGAAATTTGACCTGAATATTGGAAAGAAAATATCCATTCAAAATATTACTTTAAATAATAATTTAAGTGAATATTGCAGTTTGGTGTTTTGATAAGAGTCACAGAACGTATAAAGGCAGCTATTTAAAATATTGTTTACTGGTACTTGATGAACAAAGTGAATGACAGCTTTTCCTTTGACATCTCAGTTAAACCTCCACTGTAGTTTGTCTTATGGGGGACAAGCGTGCTTTAAAAATATTCTCTGCCTTGAAACAGCTTAAATTCTCTTTTCACAGAAACTATTTTAGAAATAGGTCCACCAACCCGATATCAAAGTGATGAGAAATGGGTAGTAGTTTGAAGTCATTTCCAAAAGGCAGAGCTTATTCTCCAAATGAATTGCTAGACCTCAATCAACTTTCACAAAGGCCTGTCCTCTTAGTGGGCATAATTTCATGAAAGTATCTGAAAATAGGTATCTTCTGTTGAAATGAAAAATAAAAGGTTTACTTAAGTAGAGTAGTTTACAGAGCAAGAGGCTAAACCATGCAAGACTGTGCATGGTCACTCACATGAACTGTAAGCTGAGAAATTTTTATTCCCTAGAGGAATGAAAACAATATGTCAAAGGCTCATGTTTGCAGCCTGGAACATTGTCTAAATAGCAATGGACTAAATCTCCTTGTAATGTGAGATCCAAAAGTACAACCCAGAGTTAAAATATTTTGGAAACTTAACTTTTTACTTTCTGTCACTGGCATTTTTGCTTATTTCTGTTGTGACACTGATCCTACATTGGCACTGATCCATGCGGTGCTTCTGTCTCATATAGCAGTCAGTTACTCACATTTCTTGCCTTTTACTGAGTCTGCAGCAAGCTTTAATGCTGTAAGCACAGCCCCAAGAACAAACACTTGTAGCAAGGCAGTACCATACAAGAATAGGAAGATGTGATGGTGTAAACACCACTTGTGGGTCTCTTCGCACCAGTTCTAGAGGCAAAGATCCCTTTTGCTGGGTATCTGCCTGTTCAGAAAGACTTCAGTGTTAAAAATCATCACCACTGTAAGAGCAAAAGTTATCCAAAGTTCACAGCCAGGCCAGATGAATGAGTTAGCAGAAGGGGTTGGATGAGGTCTGCAACAGAGCACTCATTCCGCATCTCTGAACTGCCATGCAGATAATGGCATTTAACACTGTGCCTTACAACCAAACCCGTAATCATTCCTCTCTTCAGTTTAGCTGTGTTACAACCAGACATCTAGAAAAAACAAAAGTGACAGATTCACAAGACTCTGCAAATGTTCTGTAGAGTAGAGTATTCCTTTACTCCGCCAAAGGCCCTGGATCCCCAAACTGGTTTTGTTTAACTATCAGGAATTTGTTGCACCACAGGAGAAAGCAAGCTTCTGTTCTTCAATCCTAATTAGGTTAGGGAAGTTTCCATCACAAAAAAAAAAAAACCAAAAAACATTTTAGCCTGAGACTGCTTCAGGGAATGGCAAAAGCTCACAAGCAATTATTTGATTATTATGACACGAGGGTCATCTTTTTGCTTTGTAGGTAAAGAATAACTAACACAATGATGTGATTACTCATTTGGACCATTAAGTGCAGCCATAAAGCAAGCAAACAAATAAATAATATTCATCAGCAAAATCACTGCCAGTAGTCTCAAATCTAAGTGTGTTATGGTATCACTTTTCCAGGGGAGTTGTTACATGATTTTTAATCTTTTCTCAGAGTCTGAATTTTAGTAGTGATTAACTAAGCTTAAGGGCAGTGTTTCAGCAACTTGATTTTAATTTCTGGGTAGACTTTGAGTGACAAGAAAAAAATTACACCCTTATCAGTGGTAACATTTTGGCCGCTAAAAACTAAAAAATTAGCTAATTCATTCAATGAAATGCATGCATGTAATTAATACATGTTTTTAAAAGACAGTCCATCAGATGGAATTATGAAATAGTCATTGCTTTTCATTGAAATCTTTAGATATATTTACCTTTCCCAAGCTAGGTTGAGAATATATATGATTACATATAGAAGATGACTGGCATAGCGTATGATGCACTAGCAAGTAGTATATCCTAGGAGGATTTATATAGCAAAATATCTGGTGTGATAGATCAGAGATTTGAGAAGAGTGAACTTTGGTCTTTAATCTGGTCCATGGACCAGATGCCTGGATGTAGCTGGAGCGTTGCAGAGGTGGCAGATGAACCTTCAGGTTTAGTTTGAGGCTGGAGTTCAGGAACCACCCTGTGATGTGGAACCACCCTGTGATGTGACCCACAGCGCAGTAAGTGGGGACAAGCAGGGGATTTGCTTCTAAGGCACACTCCTGATTCAGACTAACACATTAATATTTGCCCTCATATTACCATTCATTGCACTAAATTCTCTATTAAACAAAGATTTGGCAAGGACTTTTGTATTTAACAAAAATAAGTAGCTGATTTAGCACATGAAAAGCTTTACTGGTTCTGAGAAAGTACATACATTTCATCTGAGTTAACCCTAGTGTTTTTACTGAAGGCCAAATCCTGAAGCCTCCATTCACAGCAGCTTTTTTTTGAGGTCCTATTTAAACCATTGAAGTTATTTTCTGTGGAATGAAGTCTGTTGCTAAATGTGTGTAAGCTATACTAATATTTAGACTCCAAGAAGAAAAGAAAGAAAAACCAACATA
>VYZW01012660.1:6277-16924 GCA_013401315.1 Balaeniceps rex
CTTTTTCTCTCTAGCCTCTGTGTTATGTTGTGCCAGTAAGAAAGAATCCAACGTGGTTTTCCTAAACCATGTGGTGTTCTTATAAATAACAAGATACAGGTGATGAACATCTACCAAAATCTACAAATGGGGGGGGAAGCCCAAGCCCAAGCCCTCTATGAGGAAATAAATGCATTTTGATACTGAGTCCATAGTATGCACCAGCTTTTGAAACTTGCTGTGATTTGGCCCCACAATCACACTAAGCTTGCACTGTAGTCAATCAATTATAAATACAATTAAAGCCCCCGTTACTAAGGAAAACCACATACTGTGATCCTAGAGGAAGGTAATACATCTCTAGCTGAAACTGCAGAAAGGTTTATTGTATCTTTGAAGTGCTGATCACAGCCGCTGGGACTTGTCTTTCATCAAACACACAACAGTCATTTAGGCTGGACGACAAAAACCTATTGGGTTAGCTTCTACAAGATTAAACACTACAGCAAGTAGTTATTAACGTTGGCAGAAATGTTTTGCTTATTATTTTGTTCAGAGGGGACCATGTAACTTCAGATTTCTTTGTTCCGTAGTCATCATCATCTTATTCAAGGAAAACTGAGCAACGTATCCAGACTGAACACATTCTTTCACACGTTACATTAAACTCCTAATACTACGTAAAAATGAAATTAAAAGATGTAATTACTCTTAAGTGAATACTATGTTGTGAAATAACTATCATAAACTGTTAGGTACACACTGAGAATAGGCCCTCAAATAGATTGGACTTGGGTATATATGAGACTGAGAAATCCTGGTAAAAACCACAGTGAAATAAAGACATCCGTAACAGTGCATTAAATCAGAGATAACCTTAATTCTGTGGGTCTGATTGAAGATTTTGCTTTTTCAACTAATGTTAATGCCTGCACAGAATGGAATTTACTTTTCATTCTCAAAAATGACAGCTAATTCTCCATCCGTTTTGGTCATCCTGTGGTCCTAGTGACAGGTGTCAGAGTGGTGGGCCTGCATGGTGAAGTTCTTTCTAAGATACAGAGGAAAAGCTGTCTCTGGTCTCCATACATGATCTGGAGGAACCAAGTCTATGGATCAGAGGGCAGCTCAGAAACCAGATCCGGTCACATCTTGCATGTTTTCCTGTCCATTATCCTGAAGCACACTGTAGTATCGTGTCTGGAACTGAACACCTATTCTAGGCTCCTAACACTACTGGACCACCTAGAAAGCAGCTGTGATTTTTCACATTAAAAGTAGTCTCCATACCCTAACCAGCAAGTGAGCATAGACCATAAGACTGTTGCTGTCAGTTACCCACCAGCTCAAGTGCTACAGCACAGAGTTGTACATCCAAGAAGTCCCTGCACTGGTGGCAAGTCCTGTCAAGGCACATTATGACTCCCTGTGACAGAAGTCCTCCCATCCCTCTGCCAACATTAAAGATAAGCCTTTTAAAAAGATAACACCAAAAGTTCTTTCACTGAAAAGCACGCCATAGGCTGTATGCAAACAACCAGATGGGGAAAGGAGGCAACTTACATTTGCATAACGACTTTAACTGGAAATGCTTTGCAAACACAGCATTAATGGCATGTAATATATCATTGTTACTACAGTGGCATCCCCAAATAGCACCGATGGGATCTAGGCCTCATTATAAGATGTACTCTATAAATGTATAAGCAGAGACATAAACCATACTTTAAAAAACCTTTCACCTATTACAGAACATCATCTACCCCAACTGACTACAACACAAGGAAAGAGAACAGATGGTTCAGATGGCAACTGTAAACAAATTTTACAGATAGCTAAACTGCTCATAATTATATCAGTTTTGAGATCTCCTGTCATAGCTTCACAATTTATAGTATGTAGCCCCCTTAACCTCCCTGTAAAAATAGCTATAGACTCCCTTCTTCTAGTCCAACACCTTCTCTATCAACTGGAGCTTTTTCTTGCTCCCTCTACTCTTCCAGAAGGTATGGGAAAGGGTTTCCCTTAGCTACTGCACTAATTAGGAAAAGACCAGACAAAACAGCAGCTCAAGTAAAACTCACAGTAGCGGTAAGGTAAAGTTTCTCTGAGGTCTTGCCTTAATACCTCCTCCTTGCACAGTAGTACCTGATTAAGTCTTGACGAGTCTCTCAAAGAGCCAAGGAACTGGGGCTTCAGAACGTCACTGACTCAAGTCTCCTGCCATGGGTAAAGGTGGCAAGAGAGCACCTGAGCGTTGCTGTCTCCTCATTTTGATGTCATTGTTCCCTACGCCAGTCCTCACCTGCCATTTTAATGGACAATTAGTGGTCAGTTATGATAAGTGATTTAAGCTCTTAGTATTTTCATTGTTTCTCTTCACAGAAGAAAATTGAGAGCTAATTACTATCTTGTAGAGAAAAATGGATCTTTTGTTACATGGTGGTGACCATGAATAAAGTGTTGAAAAGCACCATCCTAATTTAAGTCTTTTCTTAGCTTTCAGAAAACTGAGTATTTAAGAACTGCGTCATATATCATTATTATAATTGGAGTTCTTATGCTCCCCTCCCCAAATAAAAAGAACATGCATGTTAACAGGAACCGCATACATGGATCCACGTTGGAAACACACTCCTTTCTGTTTGCAAAGCTAGCAAGTACATACACCTCTTCCTTGCACCATGACGCAAAGCATCAGTTGGACGCAAAGCATCAGTTGTACGCAAAAAGAGAAGACTGCATACAGCTTAGGTCCAAATGCTCTCCCTAAACAAGATTATGCTGAGCTTATTCACTGTCATATCCAAGTGAAGCTTGCAGCTGGGTTTGGTTACTAATCTTCAGACTAGTTTAACAACAGAAGTTTTTCTTTTATCTGTCATTGTGAAAGTGTACATAGTTTAAATCGTACTTTTCATTCTGCAGTGTTTCACAAAGTAAGAGTCTGTTTGCGTTAAGTCCAAGTTATTATCACACCATCCTCCAGAAGATTTCAGATGTGAGTGAAATATTGCACTCAAAATAATTCAGTATAATGTAAGATAATATATTACAATATTTATATTACAATAATGGAATTTGCCACCATAAATACCTTTCATTTAATTTTCACTGCTGTGTTCTGGCAATATTTTTAACTGAGATGTTACACCAATGGATGTATTCAGCATCGATTACTTGTGAGAGAGACAGAAACACAAGAAACACAGCCTAAATGAAACTGACACATTGGGGAAAAAGCGCTCAACAACCTTTAGGCAAGCAGAACAAAATAATGCTGTTCATATATACCAGCACTTGCGTTAGGCTTACTTCTTTTCTTAGTGGTTGTATTAGGAATTCGATATATCTGAACTGAATTTAAAACCTAGTAAATCTTATCAAATTCCATCAAAGCCTTCGTAACTGAGGAAAACATTCTTCTTCCATGGGAAGCATTGAAAGTACCAAACCTGACTCTCCTTCATGGACTATTTGTCTTCCCATGCCAGTCTTCCTTTCCAAGGACAATGAGAAACAATAATGAGTTGAGTTCAGAGTGTAGCAAGGTGAATACAAAGTCATCTGAAATTTAAACTGGTTTAAGCTACAGCTAATTAGAAAACCAATGGATATAAATAGAGTATTTAAAGAGTACTAGAAGATGATGGATGATGATCCAGAGAGGAACAGAATGCTTTCATGAAGAATAAAGACAGAACAAACAACTGTGCAGGGACAAAAGGACAGCTATCAATGTTCGCAGTCTGAGCTCTTGGCACATTTGCCCACTGCTTGATATTGTGTAAGTTCCCAGCTTCCCATCTTGTTCTCCTTTTTAACAACAATTACCCTGCCTGTGAGTATTCCATGTAAGAACATAAAATATAGTGAAGAGGCCTTGGGTCATGGAACAGTAAATTAGTAACCATTTTCTAGCAATGAACTGTAATACCCACAACTAACTGCGGTGTATTCCATGTCACTAACGACACTTTCACTCCTAGACTCTCTAAAACCCTTCGATTAATATATCTCAAACTCTTCATAAATATATATGCGTGTGTGTATATTATACATACATACCCCCCCCCACCTACACACACGCACTTGTAATCTTTTCTGAAACATATCAGTCCAGACAAACAGCTGACAAGGATGACTGCAGTGTAAGCAAACTCATCAGAAAATTCAGGTTGGAAGTGACATCAGAAGATAACCTAGCCCTACCTCCTGTTCAAAGCAGGGTGAGCTTCAGACCAGACTGGCCAGGGCTTAAACTTGACAGGTCTTGAAAATCTCCAAGGACGGAAGCTGCAGCACCTCTCTAGGCAACCTGTTCCACTGCTCAAGTTTCCTTGTGGTAAAAAAAGCTTTTCCTGTATCAAGTCTGCACCTTTCCTGTTTCAAGGTTTGCCTCCCTCTTGTCCTTCTACCATGTGCCACCATGAAAACTCTTCTCAATAACATCCTCTTAGGCACTGGAAAGCCATCATTAGGTCCCCCCAAAGCCTCCTCAACAAGCCCCATTCTCTCAGGCTCTCTTCACAGGATGCATGTTTTAGCCCCCTGCCCATCTTTGGTGCCCCCTCTACTGAACTTGCCCCAGTTTGTTGATGTCTCTCCTGTATCAGGTGGGGTGTGTGTGTGCAAAACCAGGCACAGTAATTTACATGTGATCAAACAAGTCTTGGGTAGAGGGGATAATCACTTCCCCAACATCCTGGCCTTGCACCTGTTAACGCAGCCTGGGGCACTGTTGGCCGTCCCTACAGCCAGGGCACACTGCTGGCTCATGCCCAGCTCATGTCTGCCAAGGCCCCCAGGTCCCTTCTGGCAGAGCTGTTCCCAGCCAGGCGGGCACCAGCCTGTACCACTGGCTTATTCCTTGCCAGACGCAGGACTTGGCATCTGTCCTCCTTGAATTTCCTAACGCTCCTCTGCTGGCCCATTCCTACAACTTCTCTCAGTCTCTCCAGATGGTAACCCTGCCCTCAAGGGTATCAACTGGTCACCCTAATTTGGTGTCACCTGCAAATTTGAGTAGAACGTTACTTCTACTAGGTTATTGATAAAGACATTAAGCAGAACAGGTCCCAGGATATTCCACTTGCTACTGGCCTTCAGGTATAGTATGTCCTTTAATCACTACCGTCTGAGCCTTATCATAAAACCCGCTTTCTATACCCACTGAGCTCTCTTCCCATCCAGACCATAGTGTCCTAACATAGATAAAAGAATACTGTGGGAGGCAGTGTTGAAAGCCTTGCTTTCAAAGTAAATGACATGCACTGCTAATCTCCCATCCTCAAATCTACTCAGTTTATCAAAAAAGCCAACCAAGCTGGTCAGGAGTGATTTACCCTACGTAAATCCATGGTGAATGCTTCCAATCATCTTTTCCTTCACGTGCCCATAACTCATATCAGAAAGACCCACTACACCACATAGGTTACTTTACAGTCCCATTTCATTAACTCCATGGGCCCATAATTTTTAAAATTCCTAATCCAAAAAAAACCCTTAATAATTCTGATGTCAATGGATGTTCTATGTGGAGAACACTTACCCCAAACCAATCCACTGTCACTAATCAACTTACTTCTCAAGTTTCTAAAGCCTTTTAAGTAACAGAGAATTGTTCTAAAAAAAGGCAGGCAATGTGAGAATGTATGCCACAGACATAGAAAATAGGCCTAAAAGTTTTATAAATTTATTAAAAAGCCAAGTAAATATAACATATGAAAAGAAAGTACTTATCCTCTGTTTATTTACAGAAAGTAAACACAATATAATATTCCCCACATCTCACATGGGCAATCCAAAAAAGCGATAGACTGGAATTCTCAGCCTCTGATTTTTGTTAGTGTTTTATCTATAAATATATATTTATGTGTATTACATTTATATCTAAAAACCCTACAAGATCATTAAGTAGATCTCAGTAATGGAAATACTAAGACATACCATTTCTTTGGTTCTTCCATATGACTCAGTGCTAACATTAAGTGATACCGATCTTTGAAAGTCAGTGCATAATTGAAGATAACAGAAGGATTTAAATAGGGTTCAGATTAACCCTCCTCTTTATCATGCCCAGATAAATAGCATGGCTCTACTTATCTGCTGAAGACAGGTTAGACTCATACCAACTTAACAAACTATGTCAGGCAGTGATGTAAAACCACAGGAACCGAAACTCCAAGCTCAGACAGGATAGGTACAACGTTAGGACCACACTACCAGTCACCAGCCAGAAGGGTGACAAGCACGGGGAAAACAGAAATCCTGAGGCGGCAAAACCCACACTCCTAACTAGATGTACATCTACACCAACGAAAGGGGAAGGTGATCCTAACATTAATTTTTAGACATCAGCAAAGTTAGTGCATGGAAGGGCTAGTCCTTGCCTATCCATGTAGGGAGTGTAACTTCTGCGTTGGTCCTCACTTGTGCAAAGGCCTAGTCCATAAAATCACGGTCAAAGAAACAATCTACCAAGAAATCATAACATATGCACAGATCAAACATCTTTGCAGGAGCAAAACCTCAAAGAAATCACTACAGTTGTGTTCGATTTCAAGGAGAGGAATCACATTAGAATAAAGAAGCTTTCTAAAAAGAGGTTGAGAAGAGCAGCTAATGGTCTCTCTACCATCTGTCAAGATTTCACACTATTTAGGACATTATACTGAAGTTTGAGACTAATATAAACTAAAAAGAAAGTATCATGGCTAAACAGCAGGGAAAAAAGACATAATTAGAGGTTAGGAAAGCAGTCTTCAGAAAACTTGGAACTGTGTTTAAACAAGGAAAAGAAAGCATCATGAACTACCAGGTTAAATGCAGAAAATGACGCAGGTCAAAACAGCAGCCAAAACAGTAGCTCAAGAACAACTTTCAGAAGGTATAAAAGCCAATGATAAATCCTTATTCAAGCACATATCAAGAGTTGAAAACACTCCTGAGGAGTATGTGTCCAAAATGCAAGGTATAAAAAGAATGTTCATGAAGATGAAGGTGAGAGCAGAGGAACTGCACATATTCATTATTTTTGTGCTCAGTGTGGAAAAGTTCAACAAGCTCTCTCTGAGGAACTTGCTGAGAAAACGGTCGCAAATTCAATGCCACAGAAAAGGGGATGGAACAACTGGATGAAACACAGAACAATGAATGTGCCAGGTCAAGATGGCATTTGCCCCAACACAGCGAAATAATACAAGAATCATAAGAGAACCACTAGCTGAAGTGTGCAACCTCCCGCTTAAAAATATATGTGTATTAACTAACTGGGAGGTGGATAAAGTAATGCTAATTAAAAAAGAACAATGTTGCAGGGGATATGTGGGGAACCAAAGGCCTGCAAAACTCTGTCCAAATTTTTAGAAACTATTCTAAAAGACTGAATTAATGAGCACATGCAACCACACGAACCACTGGAATCTTGTGGAGGAGTGGTGCATTATTTTTGAAAAAAAGCAAAAATCTTGGATTAGAACAGAGTTCTAAGAAATTATCAGCTCAATACTGTGAAACATCAGTGAAATCAATATGAACGTGAATTATTAGGAAAACAATGTAAGACAAAGGAGTCATCATAATTATCTTAATATATACATCTATGGTATACCTGTATCTTGAATGCTGTGCATGGTTCTAATCTCCCTCTTACAAAAATAATAAAGTAAACCTTAATAAAAGTAGAGAAGGCTGGCAGGGAGCACTAAAAGTTAAGGAACAGCTTCCATAGTATATACTACTAAATACATGGGAAATGCCTCAACCTGGAAAAGCAACGAGTTATACAATACGTGGTAGAAATCTACACAGTTATGTGCAGAATGGAGAAGGGGAATATGGATCTATTTTCTATAGCTGCATCCAGTACCAGAAGTAAGGGGCATCAAGTGAAACTATCAAGTGGAAATTTCCAAACAATCTTCACACAAGGTGCATATAAGCTGAAAAACTCCTTGCCATATGATTGATGCTAAAGCTTACACGTGTTCAAAGAGAGATTAGGCACATTCAAGAATGACAAGTCCATAAAAGAGTACTAAGTGTAAAGCTGCCAGGTTCCTGGCTTATGATACTTGGTGGGGACTGGAAGAGCATTCTGTGTTAATAACAGCAGGCTTGCTCTGTCCTCTTCCCCAGGCACCTTAGTGCTGGCCTCTGTCAGAGGGGATACAAGGCTCAACAGACATTTGATCTAACTTAGAATTATAATTCTGATGTTACGTTGCTTCCTCTTTCAGAACACTACAAGTGTATAGATCCCATTTAAAATCTCAGGTAGAAGTCAACAGCAATTTCAGGAGGGGAAAAAAAAATATCTCTGTTGCATGTTTAATAGTGGTATAAAAAGCATAATGTAAGCAGACACTATAACAGATGGACATATATCCACTTTAACAATACTCCTTTGGGTACTGTTATTTCACACTGGTTCTTATAATCTCAGCTGCCCTTGTACCCTAAGATAAAGGCAAATTGTGCAGTATATGCACATTTGAAACCTAATGAAGACAATCTTTATTAAAGAAAAAAAAAGGCATGCATGAAAGATCTACGATGGAAAACAATTAGGGAAGTTAGCACAATATTTAATTGTGCACTTTTTAGATGTAGTTTGATTAGCAGTATCTTGTCTTAAAAAGGGTCCCTAAAGTCAGCTTCTCTCTCAGCTCTTAAGTGGCAACTGATTTTAATATTATCAGTGTTAGTAAATTCAAAGCCTCAGAGAGCATGATGACTCTCTTCCTTGGCTATAGTTATAACTCCTGCTGGTCAAAACAAATGCCTGCAAGAAGACATTCCCAGTGAAAGGTGAAGAAAGAATAACAAAATATCATGCCCTTTTTTTTTAAGCACAAGTTATTAATGCAAATTTTTATGTGGTTTAAAAATTATTACTCAAAAGAAATTGCCTGCATCAAACCAAATGCCAGTTTTTAAAAGTGTCCATGGTACCTGATTACCTCCGCTCTGAACACTGATGACAGTAGTTGTCCAAGATTCTCACTTTCATTCCACCTCCAAAATCCTTGCAAACAGCTCAGGCAATTCAGTCTTAGACCACATAGCTGGGTCACACCCTCTTTATCTTCTCCCTTCAACAGGAAGAAAGTCCTAAACCAGTTCCCCTTCTTCTCCTTTCACTGAGGGTCTGGTCTACAGTGCACGTACCCCAAGCAAATTTCACAACCAGACACAGCATACACACATTAAGCATGATGATGCATGCCAGCAAATCTTTCTGAAGAGAAACAAGCTTAATACCTCAAGAATAGCCCCCTCCATACATGCTTATGCTGTTTTTAGGATTGCTTCTTCCTTATTTATATAAATAGTGTCATGCTTTTAAGTGTAGATAAGCTGCAAATGCTGCTTTTACATCTAGCTGTGTAGATGCCACTAGTGTACAGACACCTGTTTGTCTCCAACCTTTAAAGACTGTTGTATGGTCAAGACCTTTCTTAGAAAGTTTCTACATCTCTGTCTTTCTCGTAAGAGGGCACTGTAGAAGTCTCATTTCAGTTTATTGTAAGCATTAATATGTAAAAAAAAGAGTTACAATAATTTCTTGCAAGACTACTGAGGATGTTGCTTTAGGAAATTATGAATCCTTAAACTGTATCTGACTGCAAACAAAGGTCCAGCTTATGCATATTGATATTCAGTATCAACAACAAACTTTATAGGAAAAGCAAAGAAATCGCTAATGGTGCAGTCTGATGTGAATATGCAAATAATACTCTATCAGACCCCTGGCATCAGCCAATGTTTCAGGAGGCTGTGGAGCAAGAAATGCTAAAGCTTCTTCATTAGCTCGATCAATCTCTTAAGTAAGCCTTTTTCTTATAGATGTGCTTGTGTGCACGCACACGTGTAAATGAGGAAAGGAAAAGAAATAGAGCCCTGAACATTCTCCTAGTAGCTGATCTGTAACATCTCTATCAGCTATGGGGAGACCTCCATAAAGGTGAACTGATATTTCTTGTCACCTCATCTCTAGAGATGAAACAAACAAAAAAAAGGCAACTTCAGTGCAGAAAATAGGCTGAGATACCTCCTTTGCAGAACAGATACCCCTTAAATTCAGAAGCTGGGCATTTAGCCAGCTAAGGTAGCTGGTGATGTGACCTTGTTTCAGACAGACTACTAGCCTGCAAGGACAGGCTCATCTCTTACACATTGCCAAGTAATTTTCTCTTTAATCAGTAATACCTTTCCTTCACTAAGCTATAAAAGCACAGGAGCATCTGCCTTTGTATAAAAACCTTATGTATAGGTCAATGATCACTGTTTCCCTGAACTGAAAGAAACAACAGATACTATGGCTGTGGAAAAACAGACTTGAAAATGCACTAGCTTTGAAGCACTCATTTCTTTCATTTTTCTTCATTGCTAACCGTCTTTCTAACAAACCTAGGCTTCAACAAATTGCAAAGTCCAGCATTTCTTGACTAGGCTTTTNTAAGGATTTTTCAGCATCCTCAGATTGATTAAATAAATCTGATAGAGAATCAGAGAATAAATAGAGTAAAAAGTTCCATCCTGAAGGTCCTTCAGAGAAGGATTTTCCAGGAAGATGTCATGTTCTTTGCCACTCTATCACTGCCTGCATATGAATTTTGGCCAGGAGTCTTTTTTTTTTTTTTCTTAAAAGGTGGAGTGCCTTGC
>VYZW01012660.1:30873-68977 GCA_013401315.1 Balaeniceps rex
AAATCTTGCATCCTGCTTTGTGAAGGGGGAAAAAAGTACATGCATGAAGCCAAGGAACAGAATTCCCACTCAAAGCAGAGAATGCTTTAGAGTCGAAAACCGTGGCTGAAGAGATGGCTGTGCACCCTGGCACACAGCACATTACTAAAGGCTCTAAAAATGAGAAGAAAGGGGAAATAAAGGCAGACACCAATTGCCATTCCAAGGAAAAGTTATGTGTCAGGACACATGCATGCTACAGTTCACCCAAATGTTAGATAGAAACTTCCACGTCCTGCAGGTCACACTTCAAATTTGAAGGGTTCAGAAGCCTAGGAGCCAAAAATACTTCTTAGGATGAAAACAGCAGGAAGCCAATTTACAACTAGGAGTATTGCTCTTGGAGTTCACATGTAACTCTACTTTACTGCAGGTCTTAAGCGTTTTTTCTGGTTCTCCCTTTGACAAATTTAGAAGAAACATTTCCATGTCAATCTTCGGACCATTTTAATTCATACTAGTTTTATGTCTGTCACTCTCCTATATATTTTTAGTTATTTGTTAGAGATCACTCAACTAGGTCTAGTTAAAGTGTCAAACGAGAGAACACGACAGGAAGAAAATATCTACTCTAAGGACTTCAGAGACTAAAGTCTTTCGCTTGCAGGTGAGGTACACATGAGGAGGATTCTTCACTTGACTCTTACTAGGTTTGTGTTATTGCATGGTTTTGAGATTCCTCAGCATTATCCAGTAAAAACAGAAAATTGGCTTTTATTACTTCCCCTAATTTCTTGAGCTTCCATGGAGAGTAGTCTTCTCTAACAGGCTATAAAACATAATTCTCCATTAAGCATGTTGGGAGTCTGCTTCCTACCCAAAAGAAGGAAGCATCTTCTTACGTGATGCAACAGGCAATCATTTTAAATTATTTCACAACTCCTCACCAAAAGCGATTTTAACCCTAAAAAATAAAATTAAAACCCTAATCAGGGATAATTGTCCTTAAAAAAAAAAAATAGTTCTGCTCAATTCAAACATAAAAACAAAGCCAAAATGAAACAGCATTGTATAAGCCAACAATTAAATCTCATTTGAAAAACAGTAACTTTGCTGTCCTATACAGCAAACCGCTGTTTTCACAAGGAAGGATTTGGTCACATATAAGTGAAATATGTAATACATACATATATGTATTTAATACAAAGAGTATTATTACTCTTTAAAGACTAATACTCTTTAAAGTAGTAATACTTTTTAAAGTTTAGGCAAGTTCAGGTCTCATTTGTAGGTCTTCCAAGAAGAGCAACATCTCCTAGCAAGCAAATTAGCTAGGACTAAACCAAAACCTATTTATTCCCTTACCTCCTTGGAACTGAACAGCTACTTTCTTTTTTATCATAAACTCAGTCATGAAACAAAAGATAGAGAACTTAAATCTTACACATTGGTTTTACTAGGGTAGAGCTTCCAAATCTCACAGCCCTAGTAAGATGCCAGGCTTTCTTAAGACATACCAGCTGACAAACCAAGTCAGAAGAGTCCTTGTCACTTCAGAATTACACTTGCTTATCACATATTTTGGTCCTTCATATAATATGCGTGCATAAGTGATTTGGTGCAGCATGTGTCAGTCTGGTTGATCACTGAACTAGATCTGTATTAGTGTACGCAGGGTCCAAGGTAAAGTATTAAGCTACAACTACTCAATAATGTGGAACGAGGGCATAAAACTATGTTTTTAAAATACTCAGATTACTTTTATTTGTTTTAAACAAAGCATCCGTACTTTCTCTGTATTCAAAACCATGGAAAAACCATTAAACTCTCTGTAACTTGCCTGTTACTAAAATACTGAAAATGAACATGTCTGTTCATTGAGATGTCTGCCAGCGAAAGATATCACAAATACAACCAAATTAAAATGATACTGCAGTTTCCACTTTATAAACAAGCAAATCCCAATGGCATCAATAAAACTAACTGCTGCAATTGAATTTGGATATGTACAATTTGCAGCTCCTGAGCTCATCATTTCAAAGCAGACAGAGAAGATACTTCAGACTGACCAGTACAAAGACCATACAAAGATACAGGCAATGGCTCTACCTGAAGTAGAGAACACTAATCAGAACCATAACCTTCTGGAAGATGACACTGGAAAGACCACGTCCTTTGAACATGAAGCTTCTGTGTGAAAAATACTGGAGAAGCTGGGGTCTACATCAGGCCAAATGCTTATCACCAGCTACATGACAAATTTCAGCAGCAGCCAGCTGTACTGGCAAGGAGACGCCGCTCACACTGTACCTATCACACTGTTTCTTATAAAACAAAGTAATCTGACATGCCTCTGAACAAAANTCCTGTGCCCTGTATCCCCACCTACACACACACGCTGACATACAGCTCCATGCCATATATACATGAATTATGGAGTCTATATATGTATAATGTATACATACTATATGTATATTTATATACACACACACACATACTTTTTGTGTACATATGTATATTTATACTTTTTATTTATACTATATACACAAAGACTGAAGTTCCTACAGGCTGCGGAAAGGTTGTAGGCTGGGTAGAGGCAGGAGGTCTTCCAGTGTCCTGCCACTGCAGAAAATCCCGTGCTCTGCACTTCCGCTTTCCGAGACATCCAGGGGCCAACATGTGCTCAGCCTAACAGCGCTACTTAATACTATACACATACGTATATACTCACCCATATATTTGTGTGTGTATATACAGTAAGCTAAGCTTAGCAAGTGCTAAGTGCGGAGTGGCAAAGAAAACAGATTTCTTTTTTTTTTTTTTTCCCCTCGAGCTAATTAACTAGACTTAATATGTGAGCATTTAGATTGTTAGCCTATTTGAAAGACATATTTTTTTGTTATTCCAGCAACCGAGCTTTCACGGCAGTTTTTATTTTTACAAGATGACAGCATGAGATTGTCAAGTATAGTTGGCTACATTTTCCACATAGTTTTCATAGATGTCCAAAGTCCTTCAGAGTTCTGCCCTTTACTGCACTCTTTGAAATGCTCTTTTAACACCAACCTTGAGCACATACTTGTCCAGATCTTCCAAAAAGATTTTTGCAATTTTCACACAGCATCATTTCTACAGGCTTTGACAGCTGACCTATCCAGAAAGAAACCATCCCCTTTCTTAATCCTTGGGTTTTCTACTGAGACACACTTACCAGAATAACAGTGAATCATGACTACACTAAATTAAAAGCAGTCTGGGGATACCAATAATTATTTGTTGTGAAGAATAAAAGCTTTTAACTGATTCAGAGAAGTAAATCTATTGACATAATTAAACAATTTAACTGCTTTTGTTTTAACCCTGCCTTCCTTTCTACTTTCTCTTGTTCTTTATCAGTCCACCTTTCTGCATTTCATTTCAAATTGAACACGAGCTTTTTGGAACAAAGATGTGCAATTTTTATGTAATCTTAGCACATACAGCAAAATGAAACCACTGGACCATTTAAATACTAGCAAGATGTGCAGAAACAGCAGCACAAATCCATGTTTTTACCTTTGTTTTAAATATTAAGAAGTAACGCAGGCCAGTAATTCACCAAGCACTTTTCATAGCCTCTATTCCAAGTTGCACCTTGTCACGAGAGCTGCATCACTATCATTATCACGTGCATACATTGAGAGAAATGCATAAATCACCAGTCTCCTTTTCAATGGGATCCTGAGAGAATTCAGTATTACAAAGCCTAAATTTTACATGGGTTTGGGGAGAACGAGGAAGCAAATGTTCTTTCCCAAAATGTTCTTTCCCTGAGGAAAAAGAAATGAAGTCAGAGATCATATTTTTTACAATACTACAACACTCAGCTGAAAGCAGCCGTGTCTCTTCCCTCTGAGCTTTCTAAGCACTCAATCAGTCTTTGAATTCCCAGAAAACTCAAAAGCCACATTTACGCTGTTTACTTTCCATTCTTTTTTCTGGCTTTTATTTCAGAAGAGCATTATTATTTTTCTGAAGTTACTAACCAAAACCAAATGCCAGCACATGAATACTACTACTTGCTCTACTAAAAGTTATCTGCTTTTCTTTTTTACCACTGAGAAATGAGTTCTGACTTCAGTCTTACTAGAAAAATCTAAAACATGTTTCTCTATAGGCTTAATTAAAATTTTAAAGCTGGATCCATGACATCCAGATTGAAACAAAATCCTGGCTCTACAGAGATGTTAGCAGTAGAAAATACTTCTCTTGTTACATTGACATCTTAACATTTGAGTGATAAGTTGTTTTAATAGACAGTTATTATCCAAGAAATGTTATTTTCTTGTTTTAATCTAGCAGTTTTATCTGTCTGAAAGTAGAAAAAAAAAAAAAACCTGAACTGCTTCTAGCTGTTGTGAACAGGCTGAGAGACTCAGCTGTTGCATTTAACAGAGGTGCAGGGAAACTACAAGAGCATTTTAGAGGAAACGGGCTGAGAAAGTTTTCTTTGGGTATTTCTCATTGAATATATTTTGCGAATTTGACAACAGTGCCTTTTAAACATTTTCCCCCCTACATAGGCAGTTTCACAAAGCGGAGAAAAATACACTGGTAAAACCCCAGTCTCTGCCTGTACTGAGAACAAATGTTGAACCTCAAACAACCGTCACTGAATTTCTGAAATTCACTAGTTTTCAGCCTAATCTAATAAAATGTCATATGAAAGTTTTATCTTCTTAATTTTCTTATGAAAACTAACATGGCTCCAAAAATCAAAATTTGCCTCTTAACCAATGTTGATCAAGACTGACTGTAAAAATTTCCATTTAGAAGTTTCTTTGCATTGTTGCATTTACTCCATTCAAAGTTACATTACAAAGTAAATGGAATTTCCTCTTTGAAAAGACTGCAAGATTTAGCTTATATTGCTTATATTCAGCACAACTGGGAGCACCATGAGGTTAGCTTTCCCAAGAAGCCTGCGATACCAAGGAACTAAATCAACACCATGTGCAGAGAATTCCATTTTCCAAAGAAGTTTAAAATGTTAGAGAAGTAAGCTCATAAATAGTTTATTTTAAAATGTTTCTGAAAACTATTTTGTGCATTTCATTACCCTTCAGGCTACGCTGAAATTGTCAACACAAGCGTGACAAGCTACCTTCACTATTCTGCACATCTCAGCTGTCACCTACCAGCTCTACCGTTCCTCCGCCATCCATTCTATTCTTAATTGTATAGAGGCAATATAAATAATGCTCTGGAACACATTTTAGAGAGATTGATGCATAGGTTGTTTTCCTGATTTTTTTTTTCCCCATAAACACTCTTCTGAAGGGAACCAGCTCCATCAGTTCTTCCCTTCACCCTTCCAATAAACTTTTTTTTTCCTCCTTTTAGCAAAGAAGTACAGACTTTTCCTCATCACAGATTCCTGAAAAACAGTTGAGAAGCTGATGACTCTTATGCCATTCTTACTGTTAATTAAAAAAAGAAAAAATAACCCCCAAAACCACAACACGAACACTTCACTCAGAGTGAAACTAAGTCATGTTTAACATGACTAAAAAGCAAAATCTAAGCCAAATTCTGATTTTATTTTAAAATAACAAAAGGAGAGAAGATATAAGTTCAGTAACAGACAGCTTTATGCCAATGAATATGTAACAGAACAAGAATAAGGCTTCTGCATTCACTTTTCAAGTCATTCTGAGAAGCTGTTCGCTTTATTATGATGAGGCAAATCTGGCCTAGTAATAAACCTGCTGGGGATTAGAACTATTGGGCTCAGTTTCACTGTACCTGTGTGTACAACTGATATGATTACAGGCGTATAGGGGGTGATAAACAGGCTCCTCAATGAAAGTATTTCCTCCTAGCTGACTTGAAAATTGAATCAGCGAGAACCTGTAACTGGAAAGGAAAACGTGGAGAGGTGTTCAGTGTGCATTTTGAGACATCAGCTCTTGAATTTCTCTGTGAAAGTCACGCATATACATTTGTTGATAAGGAAATTTCATTTAGGAAGATTCCCCTGTGAAAAGGCAGGCCCCTTCTTCCTATACAGCATAACCAAATGCTCTAAAGTCTCTTTTATCAGACCCAAGAACTGGACCCCCATTTTTACTGAAATAACGCATATAATCTTACATACTTCAGAAGGAAGCTTTTGTGCAGCACTTCCCTGCTGTTTTTTGTTTTGTGGGGTTTTTTTGTTTGTTTTTGGGTTTTTTGTTTTTGTTTTTTTTTTTGTGTGTGTGTGTGGGTTTTTTTTTGTTTTTTTTTTTTTTTTTTTTTAGAAGGGGAGATTCTGGTGTGTAAATCGTGCAGAAGCAGAAAGGTAACAGATGGTTGCTGGAGCCATGCCACAGAAAATGCAGCGGCTGACAGGATCTGTTATCCCTTAGCAGCTGCAGATAAAACCTTTACAGTTTAGGATAAAATTTCATTAAAAAAATGTAGCTGCTGACAAATGAAAAAAAATCCACTAGAGAAGACTATGCAAAGAAGATTTCATCCCGTAGAGAAGATTTTATGGATTTAAAAGAATTTCTACATACATAAGAGGAAAAGCTTTGCCTAAATGGAGGTTCTGTGATTTGGCTACCCATGGCAAACTCTCGGCTACGATGGTAAAGCCACAGGAGAAATCAACTTTTTCTTGAAAAAGCCATCTAACATCAAAACATCTAAAGGATCGTCTGTGCGCCAGTTTGTGTGCAGCCAGAGCTTTACAAGACATTTGGCAACTACTCCGATGCAGAAAAATGTCAAGCCTTCCCTATTAAAAGCTATTGGAAGGAATCACAGATCTACACAGAAAACTCAAAAGGCGTAAAAAAAGCCATTCAAGACCATAAATTTACAAAAACCTGTAGGTTGCTCCAGGCTCACCCTCTGCCCGGAATCCTAGGGGGCATCTCATGGGCTTCACCAACGTGGTTCCTCAGGTCCTCCTTGCAACATGGCAGCAGCTCCAGCCTCTGCTGCTGGTGAGTGAGGCTGTCCCACCCTGTCACAACCCACGTCCGGCGATCCCTGGCTGCACACATGGCATCGCTCTGCCCTTAATACAAGGGCCGCGGGAGCAGCAGGTCTCCAGCCAGCACCATGTCCCCACAGTCAGTCCCACGGGCAGGTCCCCTCCAAGAAGCGCACCAACAGGCACTGTGGTCACAGACTGTCCCCATGTCACCTTGTGGCCAAGGAAAACTAGTGTGATAATTTTCCACCCCCATCAGTTCCTTGCTAGTGGGAAAATCCCAGGTCATGAACATTATACCTAATGTCTTACACACCATCTTGGGCCTTAGGCTAGAGGAATCCACCCACTGAACACCTTCCTGCTTCTTCTTTGAGACATGTTAAGAAATAAAATAGAAAATCTGGGTGGGTTTTTTTTCCCATTGTTCTGACCTAGGTGATTTAAGGTCAGTTCTTTACTCTGCCAGAAATTGGTATGTGAAGGTCATACAATATTCTGCACTTCAACCACCTATAAAACAAGAATAGGAGAACCCCATGCTACAAAACTGTTGTGGAAATAACCTTCCTGATTTTTGGAGGCATAGCGAAATCCCAGGTAGAAATCACTGGTGTTTCCATAAGGCAATAGCCAGGACTATGGAACTGCAAACACTGCGTTAGTTTGCAGTCGTTTGAGAGAAGTTATCGAGCCTGAATATTTTAAGGACAACGAAATTACACAAAAAGCAGCTATAGGAAATTTAGTTTCTGAATCTTTCCAGGACTCATACGGAGTCAAGAAGAGGGACCATTTTTCATACGAGTAACAAGAGCTGGAACAAGTGAGGCTGGCTGATCAGCACAGCTTCTGAGAGAGGGTAACACAGAAACGTGACGCGATCCTGACTAACAGGAAGGTAAGGGAGTTGCATTTACTAAGAAACTGTGTTACAGCTGTGTTGTCAGTGTTCATTGCTCCCACTTCCACCAACACACACACACACACATGCACACACAATCACTTTTCTTTAGCCTCATCAGCTATCAGGGCCAAACTTTCAAACAAAGTTTTTATATTTGAGATGCTCAGATTCAGGCAGGTGGAAGCAAAAACAAAGCTTCAAACAGCACAAAACCAAAAATCAGCCCTCCTCTTTGAAATGTAGTATATAGTATATGAACAAAATACATCATGTCCTGGTATGGAACGAAAGGATTATCAAGCTAACTTCAAATGATTTTTAAGGAGTAAAAAACTAAATTCAAATACTTTATTCTTTAAACTTGTGTAGCTTTTGCTCATTTCCCAAAGTAAATTACTTGGTTTACCTTGGGACAGAGTTTGCACAGCTCCTCCTTTCCCCACATGTGCCTTCCTCCTCCGTATTTTTACATTTGCTATATTCAGGAAACCTAGAGATCTCACTCTGTCCTCCTTCGGGCTAAGAAAACCTTTCCATTTCTTTCCAGGTCTTCAGCTATCCATATCCCTCCACTTCATTGCATGGTAAAGATACATGTGACCCCCAAATTATTAGAGGCGGGTGGCAAGCTAAACAGCAAGCAATCCCACTGTTGCTGCAGTGGCTTAAAAAAACCAACCAACCAACCAAACAGAAAAAACAAGTAAAAAGAACAAATATTTCACAGTAAGTCTAAAGACTAGGAGTTTCCCTGGCAACAAGGGCTGTAGGATTTCTATGGGATCAGTGGTGGCTTTTGCTTCCTAGGAAACCACTTGCTTAACGCTAAGAACTGTGATGCATCTCTGAACCTCACTTGTTCATCGAGCTCCTGGAGTGGGGCAGTGAAGCGGGGTGAGAAAGAAATATCTAGGTGAAGGTGGTGGAGACCGCCAGAGGAATGGTGATGCACCAGAGAGAGAAAGGCGAGGGGCTTGACTTCACGTCATGCTCTGATCTTGAGTGAGCTGGCAGAGATCGGTCTACTCCCATCTAACGTATTTAATCTACACAGAGCTAGGGTTCTTAAAGTCAGGCCCTTAATTTATAAAAGCTATAAAGTTCTGCTAGAAACTAATAAAAGTTGTTGATCATTCTTTCCCTTCATCATTTTTAGCTCAGCTCTACACTAGAAACATTATTTCAGCAAACTCTTGGTGTTATTATCTTACAGAAATCTCCTGCATTCTCAATGACGCATTTTGTACAACGGCTACAAAATGAGCTGGCTTTTGTTTCCTGCTTATAAAATAGTTGTGCAACATCACACTGACATCCAGCTTCAGAGACTAACAACCTCTGCATAGCAAGATGTCTCAGTGTTGAGGATACTTTTCAGTTGCTTTTTTTAATGAGAAAATTTGAGACTGTGTGTCCTGATTTTAGCAAGTTTCTTGAAAATTTTCCCCATTCATCTTCTCTGCCCAACACATTCCCTCCCCTCCCTCCCATCACGTTTCCCATGGAAGTAAGAGCAAGATTATCCTTTGAACTTCAAAGCACCTTACAAATTTAACTTACTCTCAACATCCCTGTAAACACTAAGATCATTATTATCCATTTGGCTGATGAGATGTCCAAGAGCTACTACTGAGAAGCTTCTTATGTGGTTTATCTTGCCAGGAGATCGTAACAGCTTACATGAGCCCAGTAAAGCCTGAAAGTATGGTTCATCCCCATGTTTTTAATGTCTGGTTGGAAAATATACTTACAATATTTTCTGGCTCTTACAGCCTGTCATCACAGAAAGACACCACGCAGATTTTGCATCTGTCAAAGTTTGCAAATGAGCCACAGGATACTGAGCAAAATGTGTGGCAAACAAACGCAGAAACTGCATTGAGATGTATATTCACCATTAGCAGCTCAGTTATGCCATTCAAGAACCAGAAATGAGGTATGGACAGTATGAGGATGAGGTACACTGTCCACCTGCTTCTTCCTGGATGAATAAAGCCATTAAAATACACAACAGATTAAGAAAGAAACAGCGGAAAGGGCTTTGTTGCTGTTCAAGTGGCAGAGCAGCATTATTAGGGGCAGGGAAAAATAAATAATAAAATTGTCCAAAAAGGAGACATCGGTCTTGTCTCCTGCTCAGTTATTAGATGTGCACTTATCAACACTACATGGAACTCCTGCCACCACCCTCCTGAATGCCCTGTATCATTGACAAGTACCTAAGTGGCCTTTCACTTCTCTCCCTCCAGCATAAAGGAAAGGAATTACCTTCTGGTGGACGGAGAGGATTACAAGAGCTAAACTTTCAGATCAAAACAAGAGATGAGGCATTATCTCTCTCAAAATTATACCCTGTATACTGCATAAATAACCTACCAAACAAAATGGCTACATATAACCTGTTCTACTCTGCTGATGGTTTAGGAACTGTAAGCACTTCTGGACAGACTCATTATTCAAACTACACGGACCAGCACCGTCCATGTTTTTGTGACATACCAAAATTGTGGTGTTCTGTGATTGCAGTAGGGCAGGTTTGTTAATGATAGGATCAGGTTTCTTTAAAGATAGGATAGCAACAAAACAGAGTGGCCTCCTGCACTGTCAATAAAATTGTACAAGTCATAGAGGAGATAAAGTGGGTACACTAGTGCTTTATGAGCTAAAAGCACAGACACTTTACTCCTGTAGAGTATACTTCAGGGTTTTTTGTTTGGTTTTTTTTGGTTTGTTTGTTTGTTTGTTTTTCCCAAGCATTTCTCCCAGAGAAAGGAGGTTGCTGAACAACATGAGGCAATTTTGTGCATACTGAATTGCATTTGCTGCACTGTGAAATGACTCCACCTATGTCCAGTGCCTCCCCAGCCATTTATTAACCACCTCGATATAAACAGTGGAAAGACAGAAACTGTTGGCATATACAGCAATGTGCTCAAATACACACAAAAATAAGTTTTCCAAATTCTGGGTACCACTCTACTTCACCACAAGTTGACACTTGCATGGACCAGTTAGCTCCTTGTTTATTTTTCCATGCTCAAGCCGGAACTAAACATTCTCTAGGAAAGTCTTTTCCAGCCAAGGTTCCCAGCTAATTAGGTCTCCTGAAAACCCAAATTAACAGATTGTAGGATACTCTATGGATTCCCATCTCACCTATTTTAAGGAAGCAGGCTTCATCCTTAGTTACCTACAGCAGGAAGTGGAAACAGATTGCTGTTTATTTTATTATACCTGCTGCATTTTCTCAAAACTATTTTCTGCACCAAGTAAAAATTCATGCCTTCTATGTAGAAAGGATCTGTATGAGGAATTGCAATTTGCTCCAGACTTGCTATTCTTGAATTTGGTGTATTCTTGTGCTGTTTAGACTCTTTGATTTTATTTTCTTTTAGGGTCAGTTTTTCATACTCAGAGGAGTATACATTAAAGCCTGAAAGACTGTACAATCTTTATGTAGGGAAAATAAACCAAGTATTTCCTTGCTGAATGAAAGAGATACTTAAACACAGAGCTACAAAATGAGCAGTCTCAAACACCATCCCCTTGGTTCTACCAATACAAGGGACCTGGCCCATGTAAATTTGATGCAAAAAATTCTCAGCAGGGTGTTAGTAGGATCTAGGGAGTTGAACCATTTACTTCTGGAGGTAAGCCTACATTGCCAAACATTTACACGCTCAGATCCACCAGAAGTACGTTTCCCATGGCTTCCCTACCACCACCACCTTTGTAGAATCACTTCCCCCTTTACTTTACCCTTAATTTCAGGTAAGGGTAAGAGGGACCTTTGAAAACTATTGAGTGAAAAGGAGAGCTGCCTATCACACACTGTGGCATATAAAAGCGGGGAGGTACATCTGCAGGCCCTGTTCTGCCTCATCCAGACCAGGAATATGGACTTCAGTCTTCTACCTCTTGGATTAGAGAGTTATGCCAGAGACCCACCAACACAACCAATAGCCCTCTGGATTCTGAAAACCCAAGCCCACATCTCAGGACTGACCACAGCAGTGCTCCACAGTGTTGCCACCAACTGTTCTGTAGTCGCAGCAAGGCCTTCTACCCCACCAGAAGTCTTACGAGAGCACAGAAATTTAACTAGATTTTATTTTACTTCTATCACTTTTCCTACAGAAAAAGAAAGCTCTCTNAAAGATGAGTTTTGAAACATTCAGTTCACAGAAAACATTCTGATCTAATTTACTTTCTTTCATAAGTGTAGAGAAAACCAATTTAAAAGTTTAGAATATAGACAGCACCGTCATCTTCTGCTTAGGAGGAAATTAAGGCCAGCAGAGGTAATGAAATGGAAAGTTGACTCTGAAAGCGCAGAACAGAGCAGAAACGTCTCAGGGTATTACAGTTAAATCATGCAATACCTGGAAAACTCTGTCTCTATGCTGACCTATACCCAGACAGTTCTAAAGGTGAGAACCACTATGAGATAGCTGGTTTTAAAAATTTTCTTTTCTTGTAAAGTTGCAACATGATTCTACTGCTAGTGTTTTGTGGTGGTGGTGGTGGTTTTGGTGGGGTTTTTTTGTTTGGTTGGTTGGTTTTTTGGGGAGTTTTTTGTTTGTTTGTTTGTTTTTAAACAAGAGTCCAATCATTATTGCGGCCTGCTCTGTAATGAAGGATGAACTCTCTACAGCTTCATTCACCAAATTACCCCATTTCTTCTGAATAAATAGTTTTAAAGATTCTGAAACACATATCTTGGGAAAGGGGATGCCATGAAGGAAAACTGTAAGTGTAGATCAACATAATTCAGTGCAATATGAAAATGGACATTTGAACTCTGAAATTCATTTTGGTAGCCTTAATGGAGTGTATACCACATAATTCTTGCTGTTAACTCAGTTTCTTGCCAGCTTCTTTGCAGGAGAAGACGACGTGTGTATACTGGCATGTAAATAAAAACAGGTAAGAAGAGAAGTTGCAAAACAACGAAGGAAACATGTTGGCTCTACCCATCATACCAGACACAGCGAGTCCATAAACAAGCAAACCCATTGTTACCGCAAAACTTAATTGGTATGTATTTAACTGAAGGATGTGAAAATTATATATTTTTCATCTGTTATGCAGCAAGTGTGATTTATCAGCAGCGGTACACGTACATGGTTTCTTAGTAGGCTAAAACTGCAACAATTAAGTAATTTACACACATTTGTGAGGTTCGTATTTTGGAGTAAAAATTGGAAGGCACACAGACTGACAATTGGATACAGGCATTTCTATTTCTAGGGCTCCCCAGTTCCCCTAAAGTCTAGGAATAGACAAACCTTAGATAATTTGTTGGTGCCAAGAGACAGATTAATCTTTCTTAAATGAAAGTAGGCTGGAAAATGTCACATGAACATATGTTTTTGATACTTTAAAATACTCATGACTTCTCTCATTCACAGTTCAGTAGGAACCAAAAGCAAGACAATAATTAGAAAACAAATATTGTGTTCTTTCCCTCCCTCCCCATGCCACTTTTTCATATAAGAGATTATGGCATGAAACAGTTTATATCACAGCCCTACTGCATATTTCTCTTCCTTTTTTGACATAAAGTAAATATAAAGGAATGCTCTGAAGAATCAATCTGTAACTTATCTTTGATATTCAGCTTTTCCATTTTCCATATGCAGAACCTAACTTTTAATTCTGACAGGTGATAAGGAGCTTATTTCTTTTTTAAATGACAAAGCCTCAGATTCTCTGCCAGTATAGATGTATATAGATTTTACTGTTATATGAGCTTGTATCAGCTAACAGTCTACCTGCATAAATTAAAAGTTACCCCCTACCACAAACTTGATAATAAGTATCTTGATACTTTTTAAAAATAGTTTTTGTCCTAAAGTTTAAGTTAATGAACATTAAACTGCATTTTATGACAGCTAGATGATGCGGAACAGATGTTGAGCTATAATTTCATTTGCCAAATGTCAGCTCGGAACACGTATGTAAAACCGGAGCATTAGTAATCCAAGCTACACGGTGAAAACAATGGAAAAAATTGTCAACTACATCAGTGCCTGCCAACCATTTTTCTGGGACTTCAGATGGAAATTCTGCCTGAAGATTCCAGAAAATAATGTCCAGTTTTAGGAACTCTAATTGCCTATTAGGATGAGTACGTTCTCTTCTGGGTATCTATTTCTCATCTTGAGCTGACTGACATATAGCAAATGCTAATCAAAAAGCCTGCAATTAGTATGCTTTTGTCTTGCAGATTTTCCTCTGCCAGTGAGCCTTTGTTTGGACCTCTGGTTGGACAGGTAGGTTCAGTGTCTGAAAACGATGCCTGCCATTCCTCTCCACAATTCGTGACAGTCATACAAAAAACCCAACCAACCAGCCAACCAAAGCAGTGATAGGTCTGTAAGGAAACTCAAAACTTATCCGTTGACAAAGTCCATCCACTGACCAACATGTTTATTTCTTTCTTGCTGTGTAAGGTATAAATGATAACCCTTTCAGGAATACAATGCATCTCAACACAGCCATTGAAAGTCTTTCTTGTATTCGGGCCATGTTTTCCTTTTCCTAATTAAAGCTAGTACTTCTAATTATACCTCCTATGTGCTACCCTAAATTTCTGTCCTTACATAATATTTTTTCAAGCACCTGGAAAGTCTTCTGTCCCTTTTCCACACTTGTCATTTATCCACATTTTTGTAATCTATCCATAGAAATCACGATGTTAAAAAGTCTCCCGATTGCTTTTGTTGCTTTTGTCCAAATTCCTTCTAATTTTTCAATGTCTTTCCAATAGCCAAATGATCAGCAACTGCTGTAGGCCACAGATAGTTTCACAAGCCAGTCTGCCTAGGTGGACTATAGCTTCTGGGGATTAAGGCATAACATAATCAGGTGTGCTTCTGACATTTCTGTATAAGAATTACTTGAAGCAACAAATAAGGGCTGCAATACTAAGTAAGAGACACCACGCACAGTTCATAGATCAAATGAATCAAATCAAGAGTAATGCAAACCTCTTATACAAAAGTTATTTTGTGCAAAATCCCAATCCATCTAATAGTAATTAGTAATAATATTTAATGATCCCCTCTGAAGAGTTTGCGAAGTTCAATTTATACCTGGATGCCTGCTCGCTACAGAAATCAATACTCATGAATGCACAAATGGTATCACAAGACAAGAGAGAACCAAAAAGCAGGCAAATGAAAAATTTGCAAGAAGAAATCTTCTTTTACAAGCACACATCCTATACATTAACTGACTAACAGTTCTGAAGTGATAGCAGAGCAACTAAACAGACATAACCTTTTCTTAAAAAGATATTATGTGTAGGACCTGTAGAGATACTGGAAATATGTCTTTCCTGGCTATAGGGAATACTGCCTTCAACATCATCATGCTTCTCCTAAGAACATTTCATAAATATTACAGTCATTTCTCCTCTGGTTTAGTGCACTCCTAATGTAATTTTCTTTAAGTTTGAACATGAGACAATTACAAAGCAAAGCTCTTCTTCCTCCATGGGCTTTTATATTCTGGAATACAAATTTATCAGAATACCAAGGTTTCAGAAAAAGACTGTTTCCCTCTGGTTACCAGTGTTTGCTCTGGGGCAGGGGGAAAAAGGGGAGGAATTCAGTTTGTATTTTTTTAAATTTCTGGAGGAAAAGCTAAGGGGGGAAAAAAAAAAAAAGGTTGAAGACAGAAGTTTTCTCAACAAGTAAAACTCTGCAATGGAAGAAGTAGCTTCAAGCAGTGATGTTTCTGATGTGCCATAAAATTTAGCTGCTGTTGTGTTCCCAGCTGGAGAGGCAGAGAGAACTGCTGTAATGCTAAACAAGTAGAGAGATCAGGTTTTGAATATTTGTTTTCTAATGCAGGGAAAGAAGTCTTTTCAAGTTGTTGCTTAAACACCTCCAGCTTTTTTGTTGGGGGCAAATTTTTAGGCTCTCCTATCATTAAATACACATAGCAAAAATAAATAAATAAATCACACCATCTGCCACAGAAAAACCTTGTATAAATTAACACTTTCAACAAGTTTAAACTTAAGTTACCAAAGAGACTAACTTTCTTTTCCATCAGAAAACTGAACAAAATCACCCAGTGAATTGAGGATTACAGTTAGCATTTCCATTGCTGTTATCATGGAAGGCAAATCATTTGCCAGAAAACTCACTCTCTGTCCAATCCATCTGCCTGCTTGGGATACGTACGGCTATAAAGTTTCCTCCTTGCACCTTCCCTAGATATATAAGGATGGTCATGCCTCACAGCAACATTAAAAGTTGTGCTATATATTTAAAAAGCATGCACAGTAACAACCATTTCTGCAAAGCTGTAATACATACATTTTGTTACCATGTACCAGCATTGGAAGCCTGCACAACACACATGGTGAAGCATAAGCCTGATTTACGTATTGCTTCCACAGTGCTCAGTCTCATTGCCCGATACCAGAATATCCCTTTCTGCAGCTTTTATGAGTATTAACTGCAGACAAACCAAGAACTGGAACAACTTCTGCCCAAGAAGCAACTTGAAAATTCAATCTACAATGGTTACAGAGTCAAAACAGTGATACCACTCCTCCCATTTTCAGAGAAAATTACTTTTCATAAGCTTTTGAGGGGTGGCGCTACTGCAAGCAGGCTAAACACACACATATAAGACCACACCTATGATTTCATCTCACAGAAGAGCTCATGAGAGCCTTCCAAGGTAAAGCATTAGGACAAAGGTGTTATGCAAACAAAATCTTTCATGTACAGTCATGGGGTTTTTTTTTTGATATTCAACAGGAGAAACATACAAAGCAAACCGCAATTATAAACCTCTGTGCGAGCAAGAAATAGTAGACAATTAAGGTTTCACCCACCTGGGATCTTTCTGAATGCTATCAATGGAAGGTGACCTAGCCAAGGTCCCTTCAGGTGGGATGGCTGGCCCAGATTTGCTGTATGGTGATTCAACAGAAGGACAATACTGCAGCTGTCGGTAGGGATCTGCGTAATTGGAGGCTGGGCCGGCCGCATAGCTGGCCCTCTGGAAGGTCGCTGTTGCGTTCTGTGTGCCGTGTTGACTGCCTGTGCGCTGTAAGGGTACGGAGTCGACACCAGGGGAAGATGGGGCTACGACAGGAAAGTAGGGACAAAGTAAAAAATTGAGGACCTGTTCACAGAAATGGTTAACCAGGTCTAGGCAGAGGAATTAAAAAAACAAAAAACAACAACAAAAAAAAAAACCAAAACCACACACATATAAAACAGGGGTTCAAAAAGAATGAGGAAAAAAAAAACCAAACAACATTGTAATTTTCAAAACCATTGAAGTAAATAACTGTCAAATGAATTTCTAAATGACATGCCACTTCTGGACTAGAAGACCCTTATACCAGTTAGACTGTAGCAGTGCTTTTCACTTGGGGTTTTAACTGCACTAACCTGAAATGAAAAAAGCGCAGAAGCAGCATGGGAATAGTCAAGCTAAGATTCACAACCACCACTGAGTGAGGCTTTTGCAGCCCTTACAGGGGTGCCAGTCAGTCAGATCCACCAGCAGAAGAAGGGTCAAACCGTGCTCAAGAGCCAAATTGAGACAGACGGCTCAATGGCAGAAGAAATAGACAGCCATAGACATCCCAAATTTGTAGTCCTGGTATCCATGAAGCAGGTAGAACCAGACACCTGCTACTGAGAGTTGCTGCATGTGCTTTGTTAACCCATCTTCTGCATATTTCACTTTAACTAATACTTAGGGGACTACTAATGCTAACTGAGTCTGAAAAAAAGCTAAGCACAAGGTGATCACGTAGATGTCTTAATGCACGCCAGCAACGGCTGTGCTCACACACCACGGCTCAAGATTAATGCATGACCGGTTTTGAGCGGCTTAACCAAAAGATTTAAACTGACTTAACGCTTTTGCGACTCAAAAATCTTATTAATCTCTCTCGTAGCCCATTATCTTTGTGTTACAGGACTGTGTACTGGAGATCCAGTCTGCTTTATGATTCTTATTAAACATGCAATATTTTTGAACTGAAGTCCGGTAAATCGCAAATGGATTATCACTGTAAGGGCCAGAGGACCAATATCCACATGATCTTTGGCCTGGAAACAAATACAAATTAAATACTGGCTCTGCTCAGAAGGATATTCAGGCTGTTTGAAGTGGCACATGAACTCATGGTGGCTCCCATTTCCCTCTGTCCCAAGGCAACAAGAATACTTTCGCCAACAGGAGTGGGCCCAGGTCCAGGACTATTTTTAGCTGGGTCAAATTCATATGCTAAACTGTAGGCAAAACTGCATATTCAAGAGATAGGTTTTCATAATAAATTTCCCAATCATTTCTCATTAACATGCACATTTACATTTTATGAAAATAAATATTTAATGTATTATAGGTCCATGAAAGGGACTTGAAGCATATTATCTCGAAGTGTCAGCAAATGAAATACAGTGAGCTTTAAATACAATTACAGCAGTTTTGTCTGACTTAGTACTTGTCAAAGTTGTAACACCTGAAAATTTTAAATTTGTACCAAATCTTTGCCTTATTTTTAATTTTTTCTTATGGTTCTGAAGTACATAATTTTACAATAACGAGTATTATCTTATAACTTTGTTACAAACATAGATAAGTGGGATCACCCACTTATCTACTGCCCCATCATTGGGAGTGTTCAAGGTCAGGCTGGACGGGGCTTTGAGCAACCTGATCTAGTGAAAGATGTCCCTGCCCATGGCAGCGGGGTTGGACTAGATGATCTTTAGCCAACCGAAACCAGCCTACGATACTATGATTACGTTAACTTACATGTACAGCAACATTTTACAAATATTGCTTTTGTTTAATTGCTAGTATATATTTCCTTAAGAAATGAGTAATAAGACACATACAGACCTTTTCTTAAAACTGCATCAGTTAAAATGCAAGAACAGTATTAGCATACTGAAACATCCCATGCACAAATCATGCAAAATTCAGTGTTAGGAAGACACAAGGAAAACATCACATTTTAACAGAAAATACACACAGTTCAAAAGCAAAATTTGGTGCCTTGGGAGGAAAAGAGTAAAAAAACAAGTTAGAGAAAATACTGGAAATATTTTCAAGTGAAAAAGCAAAAATGTAATTGTATACTGACATAGCATACTTTTAAGTACTGTCACTCTGCAGAACATGCTGCTAGCTTTTGACACATTATATGGGGAATTGCAAAAAACCCTACAACACGAACACTGCTGAAAACAAGAACTTCATTGTAATGTAGATTGCTTTGCAAAATATTCCACTGTATTTCCCTTCCTCTCCTTTGCAAGACAGTTCAATGGAAATCGTGTTTGTTTTTAAATTTTTTGAAAACTTTTTTTTCTATTTTCTCCTTTGTCTTGTTATCAAAATAGGTATTTATATGAACTGAAACTAGCTGCTGCCTTAACACCTACATACTTTTTGAGTCACTCTGATTCATTTCTCAAATTATCTTCCTAGCAGACCGTTACTTCCTTTCGAATTTTATCACAATGAACACAGATGTGCCATAGTCAGAATATGAGAATGAGACAAATCTGTGACTTAAATATTCACATATAAGCTTGTTTAGCCAGTGTTACCCAGATCAATTAAAAGAAAAGCAAAAAACCCAAACAACAAACACTTTAGAACAACTTCTACATCTAACTTGACTACAGCCACCTTCATGGACTGTAAAAGGGTTAAGCTTTAGCAGACATTTTTACACAAATAATTTCATGTAAAACTGAAGCAAAGCTGTCTCCTACCTTACTCTTGCTTAAACAAATCCTTTTGGCAGCCAGACTTACGTCTGAAGTGTGGCTCTTTAGGCTATGACAAACTTTATATCTATTGAAATCTCTCTTCTATTTAGCTATTAAAACAGCAAAGCTGTAGTGATTATGTCTATTAAAATAAATTCAAAGTCCATTTGCCTTACCCAGCAACAGTAAATCTTCAGTGAGCACAGGGGCATCCAGAAGGCACACACTCGGAGTGGACCAGAAAGTGTTCATGTACCAGCCACATTTGCAGACGGTTGTGCAACCTTTTTATGTGTTTTTAAATTGAAGAGTTACCCCTTCCTCTAACTTTCGCATTCAACTCTCCTCTCAAATCCAAGCCAGCTACACCTTGACCAGAATCAGCTCAGCATGCCTAAGGCACAATACTACTTTGACAAGGACCAGGGGTTTGCCCCAGCAAGGGAAGAGAGGGGCGGGAAGGAGTTGTAAGAAGTGCTGTTTCTGGAAAAATGGGATGCTCTCCCCTATCCCAGCACCAGCCATCAGCCCAGCCTTCCCAGGATTTGGCCTGATTGAAGCAGGATCATGGTCAAGTCACGTTGTTGCCCTGGGTCTACGGCAGACCCTATTCTGCCTCTGTATAAAGGGAAACCAAAAGTCATAACCAGACTGTGAAGAAGCAGGTTTACTTTTGTGGACACCTTAACACCTTGTTGATTTAACAAGAAGCTTAGAGATAATAGTGTCCGCAAAACTAGACCTGCTTCTGGTCTTCAAAAGTCCTGAAACTGACAAGGGCATCAAGATTAAAATCAAAGAAACAAAAGGCCTCAAAACCTTACTTATCCTGTATCCTGTTTTACCTAAGTGACCACCCATGAAAGCATTGTTTTTAATAGTGACTGCTGCCCTCACTTTTTAAAAACTTCCATGGAAATTCAGTGGTTGATGTCAGATAAATAGGTCTCTCGAGTTCTGCTCTGCTCCTTTTGCACTGGTCGGCCTACCTGCAGCTCCCTCCTGGGACCGCTCGGCACAGTGGCCTTGCAGAGGCATGGGGAGAGGGTGACTGGCATCCGGCCGCCCCTTCTGAGTGCCCCACTCCACGCACATGAGAGGGGCTTGTACGGACCGCAACCTGCAATGCTGAGGCTGGCTCACACTGACTGTAGGGTCACAGCACCCACTCTCTGCTGCAGCTAACAGATTACTGAGTATAGCAAATAACACGCTCAGTACTAGGCCAATAAATCTCTACACATTCATGAAATTTTAAACTTCAATGTAAGAACCATGCTCGAAGAGGAGAATTTTAATTTGGTGTTGGAGAAAAGGGTTTCATTGAGAATTTCCAAAGCGAGCATTTCACACTGCGCAAATCAAGAACTATTGTCTCAATGAAGAGATTTCAGTTTGTCATCTAAAGAGTTAAGATCTTGTTTTAATTTGGCATGTCATTAATACCTTAAAAATACCGCATCATCTCAACCCTTCACTACTGCAGCACCAAAATCACATCCCCGGAAAATGGAGCGTCTGGGGTGCCACACAGACATTTAATATGTTCTTACAAATCTTTGCCAAAGAGAAAGAAAAGCCCCTGTTAACTATAATGAAAACCCTCCAAAGACCTGATGTATGCCCTGATTATGGTTCTCTTGATTGCAGAAATAGCATATAGAAAAGCCAGCCTTTATAATTTTCTGTGGCTTTTGCATAGTACTAACAAAAACACAGCAACTTTTATATTAATGCTGAAAATTCAGGTGTATCACTAAATACACTCACAGGCTCGTAATGAGATACTCAACTTAGAAATTCACTTTCAGATTTTGTATCTTCTTTTCAAATCTATGACATCTGTAGAAATAACTAACAAAACCAAAAAGCAAGAACAAATTGATTTAGGCAGGGATACTATTGCACCATACCTAAGTATCTTAGGGAGACCAAACTCATGTAAGAACTGCTAAAAAGTTCAGACTTTCTAGAAGTTAGAGGGCATTTTGCCCAGTTAACATCCATAGAATCAGACCTTCAGAAAGGATAAACTCATTTATGAGACTTATCTTGCTACACCTTCTTGCTGAAAATTACTCGGCTGATGCTGCTGTTTGATTTGTGGATACCACCTTGTAAAATTTTCCTCTTATTATTCTATACTAGACATTCAGTTCCTGTGTTAACCTTCTCCTTGTGCCTTTCATACAGATTTCACAATTCTTTACTTTTTTTTTTTCTTCCTTTTTTTTCTTCACTGATTTGCACCTGCAGTTGATTCTTACTCTCATGTGAAAGTTGAAAATTGGATCCCAGCGAGATGTCCTTTCAGTGCAAGGTATGTCCACCAACCCTCCACGAGTTCATAAATAATACAAATGCAGTGCATTCTGTTGGTAACAAATATACAGGAAGATTTATAAAATGGATACTTTTCCCATCTAATACACCATAAAAATAACACAGTGCATTCTCTGTCAATTAGGAAACAGAATTCATCAAGTTTGGGGGATACAAACACTTTTTGTCTCTAAATGTCAAGTGAGCGTTTTAGAGCATGCACCACCTTTTTTGCAATAGAAGTTTAACATAACAGATTATAATCAATCTAGGAGCAAATCAGCAATCCAAAATAACAAGCACAAGCAGTCAAGTTTAACACTGTTCAAGATGTATGATAATACATATATAATAATAATAATAAATTTGCTTAGCAGTTACTTTTAGCAGCACTTTTCCACACTGGAAGTGTAAGATTTTAGAGAAATATATGGTTGGGGGAACCTGAAAATATTTAGTGAAAGAGGGGAGGGGAAAAAAAAAAAACAAACCACAAACTCGTAATTGATACTAGCAACTACCTCTAAGGTAGTTGAGATTTTATGACATCACTATCATATCCTCTGTTCAAAGTACACATGCACAAGTGATTTCATACTTTAAACATGCAAACAGAGCAGAACAAAAAAAAACGCAAAACACTAAAGGATTTCAAGATACAAGGCTCCAATGTAGATTTAAAATACTCAATACCTGACACAAATATCAACACCTCAGAAGTCCTATGTAGCTTGGCAACTTTGCTACTTAACTTCTTGTAGTCGAAACAGGAAAAACACAGTTAAAACTATTGCAACTTTCTATTCCTCTTGTTTTCCATTTTCTCCTCCCTCGCTTCTCCACACTCTTTGTCTTATTTAGTTGCTGATCTTGTAATCAAAACTCCAGTCTCCAAATTCTCAGCCAGAGAGAAATAAAAAGAATCTGTAAGCAAATCTTCCCTTGCAGCCTCACAGGATGGGCTCTCCTCCAGCCAGCCAGCCTTTGCTCTCAACGCATCAACCTTCTAGGGCTTCCAGGATTGCATCGAACTCCACACAGTCAATCGGAAAAGCCTCTTTCCCTCCATTATCTCCATGTCCTCTCCCTCTCTCAGGGATTTCTAGTTATGCTTCAAAGACTCAGCTAGCCTTGTCCCCCCTAATTCCTTCTGCTGGCTCCAGCTTTCTCCAGATGATCATATTTTGTGTATATCAGGGGAAATACAACCTCCTTCCCTCCACTCAGCTCTACCATGCTCCGCTCAGCGCCTTCAACAGCTGGGCATGGCAAATAGCCAGTCTCCCTGCTGCACCAGGTATGTTTTTTTAAGGGAACATAACATGCCGTACAGGGGAAATGCAAGCAAACAACAGAAATAGATACCCAACAGCATGGTACTTAGCAAAAAAGGTCTCTTTTCCACCCACAAACATGTTAGTCACAATTTCCTCAGGTACTGGTTATACCTGGCTGTCACACCTACTTGTAACTGTGTGTCTACATGCTGTTGCAAGCATCTATTCAGTAATATTTTTATCATCAGATGTTTCCATGACATGGTAAGGAGTGTCCTGGTTTCAGCTGAGTTAGTGTTACTTTTCTTCCTAGTAGCTGGCATAGTGCTGTGTTTTGGATTTAGTAGGAGAAGAATGCTGATAACACACTGATGTTTTAGTTGTTGCTAAGTAGTGCTTAGACTAGTCAAGGACTTTCTTTTTCAGCTTCCCATGCTCTGCCAGCTGCACAAGAAGTTGGGAAGGGGCACGGCCCAAGATAGTTGATCCAAATTGACCAAAGGGCTATTCCATACCATATGATGTCATGCTCAGTATATAAACCGAGGGGAGTTAGCTGGGGGGCAGCGATCGCTGCTCGGGGACTGGCTGGGTGTCGGTCGGCGGGTGGTGAGCAGTTGCATCACTTGTTTTCTTTTCCCTGGGTTTTGTTTGTCTCTCTCATTCTCCTTTTCATTACAATTATTATTATTATTACTATTATTATTATTTTATTTCAATTATTAAACTGTTCTTATCTCAACCCATGGGTTTTCTTACTCTTGCCCTTCCGATTCTCTCCCCCATCCCACCGGGGAGGGGGAGCGAGCGGCTGCGTGGTGCTTAGTTGCCGACTGGGGCTAAACCACGACAAGGAGGAAGCCTTTTTATCCAGGCAACATCCATATCTCTTCCAGATGGCATCACAGGAGATTTACATTGTTCACACTTTCCCATCCCATCTTCAAAACCAGAGGTAGCCGTTTAGCCGCTATGCTATTATTTTTATGCAAAATACTCAGTGCATCTCCGAACTAGTTAACAGGTTCATTCCCACTGCTGGCAGCTGCAGAATGCTAAGCCTAATGAAGATCATAAACATACTCAAAGTGATTGTACACCCCAGTAATGAATTATTAGCCATTTGCTATTTGATTCTTTCAAAAATCTTAAAATCATCTCCTGACCATCGCTGTATTTACATGCCACTGTTTTGCAGAACAACTCCTTGCTTCATAGAAACCAAGGAAACATCACTTGTGCTCTGCATATTGTCACATTCAATAAATCCTCTTCCAATGCAAAACCTGACAATCTTTGAAGACTGAAGAACTAAAGTTGCTACTGCACTGACGTGTCCTTTCATTTCGATTTTCTAAGAGCATTCTTTAGATCTGACACTAATTGTTACAACAAGGCTGAATGCTCCTTTGCTTAGAAACTGATGTTTTTCCGTAATGCAGAAAGAATCAGTGAAAGAAAACACTGCTTCCTCGGTTTCTGAGCTATTCCTCTGTTTACAGGACAGCTGGTATCTGGTCACTTTGAAGGCTCCTTTTGTCTATATTGTTCCACTTCAGTTTGCACATTCTCACATTGTCTGTGTCTTAGTTTCCTTTTCATGCTTATTTTTTGTTTGAATTACATACCTTTTTTTTCTTTTATTGAACAGTTCCCCTGGGGGAAGACGTAAAACTGCCACTGCCTAACCCTTAGCATATGGAATAATTTTCTTAATCACCTATTTAGACTTGGCATTTCTTTACTAGTAATTATTTTATTTATGGGTTCAAGTATGTGATTAGCTACTGTCAATCTGAAATCACCTAGCTGCATTAGGGTTACCAATGGAAGCAAGTGCATACCTTTTGAATAAAGTAATCTATAAGGATTTTTGTACCTCTAAAGCAAACTCTGATGAAGAAATAGGTAGACAAGTCATTCAGTGAGCAGCAATGGTGACAGAGTTTGTATCTTAGAAATTTGTATTTCAGTTCAACAGGTATGGTGCCTGAGATGAATGAGTTCCGATCAAAATTTATTTGCAGCTGTGCTTGATGCGACTTCAGTGAAACCTGAAGGCAAAACTTGAATGCAGCCTCTTCCACAGCAGGTCTGTTACAAGGCTTCACTGTTGTGCCCAACCTCACATCCCCACACCCACAACCTTCTCAAATTGTACATCCTTCCTGCCAGTCATCCTTCACCATCAGGTTCCAGAATTACGGGGTGTCCATCATGGCAACACAGCCTGTATCTTAAAAGCATATATAGCTAAAGGATCATTTTGAAATCCATGTAGTCCGAGGGGACACCAAGGTTTTACGCAGACATTAGGATTCCCCAAGCAACTACATATTTTCAATTATTTCAGATTCCCAAGTCTCTGACTCAAGGCAGGAGTGACTTCCTTCCCTCTTTACAACCAAACAGAGCAGAAGCCATGTTTTTTAAGTTTTCAGTATTAAAAAAATGTAATACTCCTTTCTACCTCCAGGAACTGACTGCATTTTAAGTCTGCCAGATTTCAATTTCCATTAATATATGCAACTTCCATTCTCAGACTCAGCTTCTAGCATGTTTCAGTGATGCTGCTCTGCACAAAAAAGATGGTGTGTCCACATAGTGTGATAATTGGATGCCAACTTTGGCTGCTGAAGGTGTTATGCCAAGATCTTTTCTCAGATTGTCTCTTGTCTCTCTGAGTTGCATCCCTCAATTTGGGGAGAACATGCAGTTGAATTTATGTATTACGTGAACATTTAAACAGAGAAAGTAACAACTGCCAAGGTCCTTAAAAGCAACTGCCCTTTCAGAATCTGAGATTCTAAAATTCATCATGCCAGTTTCCTCACTGGAGATAAAATTCAACCCTGAGCAATGGCACTATACAAAACATTACACATCGCTTTCCTCCTCTTTGTAGTACTACATGGTTTCACAGTGTGCGCATGGGACTTAATGACCGTAACGATTATAAAACCCGATCACAGCAAAACCACAGACCATACTACTGTGCATAGACTAGCCTACTGCAACTAAATTTCTGTTTTCACTCCAAATTCACCTTCTCTTGAAATCCCTCTGTTAAAAGTTTCCTGTCCAGCTGGCTAACATAAAACAGAACACATGGATGAAAGTCACAATTATTATTAAAAAAAAGTATAAATATTATGAGACAATAATAGATTAACAGCCTGCACTGCATCATGCTACAGCCATCAAGCATGTGGATGTCTTCTCCTTCAGATTTTGACTTCTCCCTATTTAGTACACTATAATCCTAAGTAATAAAATGGCTACTACCTGGTATTTTTTAGAACACCTTACTGAGCTTCAGGTATTTTAATTTACAGTTTCCACTCTGGAATAGAGAGTTATTTTACTGTTAAGTTAACCACATTTGTATTCCAGTGCCAGACCATGTGATATGTACACCTTAAACATTAACCTAACTTCTGCAAATGATAGTTTGAAAGTTGCTAGACCCATTATAGTAAAAACTAATATCTTTGAATACTTGCTGTACTTCAGGTACAGGTAAACTGCTGAAATTGATAGAGGAAGAGACTACCTCTAAAAGTAGACAATATTAAAAAAAAAAAAAAAAGACTACAGCTTGAGTTTAAAAAAAAAGGTTGGTGATTTTTAAGAGAGTGCCTTTAAATATAATGCTGCAGAAAGAATGATTCTCTAACAAAAGCATTAGTCGTCTTGAAGACATTGCTGGGTATTTACCTCAGGCACAGCATTGTGTTTTTGTTCAGCAAAGATTTACAAGAAGGAGATTTATGAAAGGTGTTTGAATTGCATCTTATTTCATGAATGACAACCTTGTATTTCTACACAACACTGAAGTAAATAAAAGAGAACGTACGTAGTCCTGCATCAGTAAAGTCTAGTGTGACCAGGCTTTAACCTGAGACTACACCTGTACAGTAAATAGATGATAAATACACTGACAGTTTCTGGCACAGAGTAGAAACTGTATTTTCTCAATGGTGGCAGATGAGATTTACAGGGTATGCACTTCCCTGACCGAGATTTTATAATCACACTTCTCCCTCAATAGGTGGCAAAAGTCAAGGGACATCTGAGAAGCGTTCAGACATGCTCTAAGTCATCCTTCTATTAGAAAAGGAGAATAGAAGAATCAGAAAATACATAGGACAAGCCTCTGGAGGTATGCTGTTCATGGGACAGAGGAAGGAGGCTGTGGATACTGACCATTTAAAAAGGTTTCTATTCTGAGCAACAGTGAAATGTGGGTTGTCTTCAGATGGCTACAATTCCTCTATGGAACCCAACCATGGGCTCAGTATTTTGAAGCTATGAATATCTTATTTGGAGAAATGCTTCTCCACTATAAGGGGGATATTGCTCACGCATTACAAAGGTGGTTCTGCAGGGTTTTCACCTCCTGCCACTTCCCTCCCTCTCTCATTGCTCTTGTCCACAGCTTTACAGCAACCACTGGATACCGCTGAAGTTGAAAACAATGTCTTTTATTATACTCCTGCCAAAATTATAGTAGGAAGGAAATAGAATTTTTTTCCCCCTCTCAGAGAAGATGCCACTGTACCTGGAAAAAGAATCACCTAAAAAAAAATAGGCAAGAATACAACACAGATAAGGCTATACCACGCACCCCGGATCTGTCGAATGAAATGGGATTATGACTTTGAGGTGATTTGTTATTCACTGTGCAGATCACTAAAGTATTTTGTGCTCAATTTACTTTGTACTGAAGATTTGTTCCCCGCTTGTTTCCTATAATTCTCTCTCCCAAAGCAATGTTATCAAGTGGATGTCAGTTAGGAATACAGGTCTATTATCACAACATTACCAAACTAATAGAGATGCAGTGGTAGGAATAATTTTTCTTTTTAATTTCCCTGAAAACATTATGTCCTATAGCCAGAACTCCACGCTGTGTGATTTACCAGCATGATCTTCAATTAATCTGCAGCTGTGACATCACAGTATGCCCCTGCACAGCACATCAGCTTGTGACAAAACAAAAAACCAACCAAACAAACAAACCTTTCCCCCAACCAGAAAAATACCACAACCTAAGCAGAAATAAGCGATGTTTGGTATTTATAACCTAACTATTGCACTTTAGGGCTGAACAAAAACTAAATAAAGATTTGAGAAGGAGTATAATGGACAAAGGGTTTAAACCAAATGGGGCAAGTCAAAGCTGATTTTTCTGTTGCTTCTTTTAGCCTGAAGTGACAACTTTAAAGCCAAATAAAGAAAAATATATTTAAAACCATGGTTCCCTTTTTACTTTCAAATGAAGTATTTGTAATACAGGAACTAGCATGTAACAGGTAGCTTTTCATTAATAGCTAGATGCTGCTCTGAAACCGAAGTAAAACTATACCAATATACTCATTGATGCTCACTGTAAGAATCTGAAAACGCCTAAACGCATGTATATAGGAATTTTTTTTTTTCTCTATCTCCCTTAAAATTCCTTTTACTCATTAATCTGAAGTCTATGGAATTACAAGTGATACATCTGGTTAAATTCCAGTTCCATGCACAGAAGCAATACTAACACAACCTGAGAAAGGATGAGATAGCTGTAGGGCATAAACTGGGATATAAACTGCCCTGTGGAACCTGCCCCTGGTGATATGCAAGGCTCAAACTCAGAGTCTGATTCCCAGAGCTGAAGTTATTTTTGCACACCTTGCAGGTGTAGAAAGCTGTGAACCAAGCCCTTTATAAAGGATTCATCATGACATTAAAATTGGAGTCCCACAATGTCATTTTTACATAGTCTCATTTCAACATAAGAATGCTGTGTTAATTGTCTCAATTTTTTTCAGCATGTTTAAGTCATAGACAACTTCAGTGATTTGAAATAGCTAAAGGGAACAACTTACCAAGGGACTGCTTGCTATAAGGTACTGAAAATGACTATCAAAAAAGATATCTCTCAAAGCAAAATTTAAAAAAAAAAACCCAAACAAAGATTCTCATACTTGTTTCAGATGTTATCTGAATACTGAATACCAAGTGCAAGGTCCCGCACCTGGGTCAGGGCAACCCCCGGTGTCAATACAGTCTGGTGGATGAATGGATTGAGAGCAGCCCTGCGGAGAAGGACTTAGGGGTGCTGGTGGATGAAAAGCTGGACATGAGCCAACAATGTACACTCGCAGCCTAGAAGGCCAACCGTATCCTGGGCTGTATCAAAAGAAGCGTGGCCAGCAGGTCGAGAGAGGTGATTCTGTCCCTCTACTCTGCTCTGGTGAAACCCCACCTGGAGTATTGCATCCAGCTCTGGGGTCCTCAGCACAGGAAAGACATGGACCTGCTGGAGTGGGTCCAGAAGAGGGCCACAAAAATGATCCGAGGGCTGGAGCACCTTTCCTATGGGGACAGGCTGAGAGAGTTGGGGTTGTTCAGCCTGGAGAAGAGAAGGCTGCGGGGAGACCTTATTGCGGCCTTTCAGTACCTAAAGGGGGCTTATAAGAAAGATAGGAACAGACTTTTTAGTAGGGCCTGTTGCAAAAGGACAAGGGGTAATGGTTTTAAAGTAAAAGCGGGTAGATTAGACTAGGTATGAGGAAGAAAGTTTTTTTACAATGAATGTGGTGAAACACTGGCACAGGTTGCCCAGAGAGGTAGTGGAGGCCCCATCCCTGGAAATACTTAAGGTCAGGTTGGATGGGGCTTTGAGCAACCTGATCTAGTTGAAGATGTCCCTGCTCACTGCAGGGGGGTTGGACTAGATGACCTCTAAAGGTCCCTTCCAACCCAAAGCATTCTATGATTCTACAATGCTGTTACAAACTACTTCATAACCACTAAAAAAGAAAAACCTTAAAAGGTTAAAAGTTTAAAGTTAAAAACCTTAAAAATGGTTAAAGAAGAGTTTATCTGTAAAAGCAGACACAGAAAAACACTATCAGTTTGTAATGCCACATGACTGCAATAAAGTAGGCTTAATTATTCTTGAAAGAAGAGTAAATCACTCTATAGGATATGGACATCTAACTTTTTTTCGCGTGCCCAATTTTTCAAATATTGGAAAATTACTTCACAACATGAAAAAATCTTCACCTTGAAATAATGACTTCTAAAAATATCAAACATATCCAATACTTTATTACATATGAAGACAAATATTTACAGTCTTGTGAAGATGATGTACTTTGGCTCAATTTATGCATCCTTTGTAGCCTCGTGCTCCTTTTGTAAGGGGCAACAAAGGAGCTAAGAGACATGACAAAATGTTGAGAATCAAAGAAAGTCTAAGCTGGACCAGCATAAAAAAAACAGGCAGCAAATGCAGTACTTGGGTATTTGGAAGCAGCATTAAGCAGTCCTTGCTGTAAACATCTCAACTGAAAAAAAAAAAATTTGACTTGCACCTACTCAGCAGTTACTGTTCCCACAGAACGCTGACTCCCTTGAGCCGCCTGGCAGCAGAGGAGCACTCCCTCCTGGAGCAAGGCAAGGTCTCTGCCCCACCGTGCTGGCAGCAGAGGGAAGGCAAGGCAGGGCAGAGGCAAGGATCTGGCAGCTAGTGCAGCTTTCCAGCAGCAACTCCACAATGCCAGACTTTGGCCTACCAGGTCAATGGGATGGGAGTTCAAAGAGGTTGGGCGTGCGCTGCCCTTCCTACAGGGAGGGAGCCCCTCCTGAACCTGGCACTGAGAACAGGAGGCAATCGGACACTAAAGAGCTGGGACTGCCCTGCTTTCCTTGTGCAATGCAAATGAGGAGAGGAGGAGGTCAGAGCCATTTGAGCACCCACAAGCAACAAAACTAGCAACCTCCCCTCCCGGCAAAAAAATAAACCCAAACAAACCAACAGTGCAATCAACTTTGTATGGGCTGTTCCTGTCTGGGGTGGCAGAAAAAGGGGGTTTTGCTTCCCCCTCTCCTGCCTCTCCTTTAGGTCCTGACTAGAGACCTGATCCTCACCACAGGCACCTCATAAGATGGAACAAGGAGGCAGAAGAGAGCAACAGCCCAGCCACGCTGTGAGAAAGCCACCAGCTCAGGGACAAGACAAGGAACGCCAATTTTCCTTCTAAATCTTCCCCTCAGACACTTTTTAACCTCCACAATAGCAAAAGCCCAGGCCAAGTGCAGCAGGGGCAAAGCAGCAAACACCAGCATGGCCGCCTGGGTCCTCTTCCCGTCCCTCCAGCAGCACATCTAATCCACGAAGAAAGACTGGACTCCAGGAGCAAATGCTGCGCCTAACCCACTAAAGCAAGATACACCTTTACAGGAGAAAGACAACGTTACAAATAACTAGAGGCAGTGCTTGACCTAAGGCATCCCTCGGTGCAGACTCCTCTCCTTCAGCGAATGAAGAACCAGGCAGGAGCAGGAAGGAAGGCAGAGAAGAGGAGGACAGCATCTGTCCAGAAACACAACGGTAATTCTCACCTTCAGCAGTTTTTCCTGAGCTGCATCACAGGACAATGAAATACAGAGTTTTTGCCTGCTGCTGTGAAGTACTTGAACAGAAACCATGGCCAGGAGCAACAGGTAAGTATCTCTCTGAAGAGGAGCCCCCTTGACTCTCCATGGCTCTCCTGACAGCACTCTCCCTGCGAGCTGGGTTTCTGTGCAGAAAGAGCTGTGTTTCTGGTTTGCACCTGCCATCACGAATTTCACAGGCCTCTTCTCTTTGATCAACACTCTCCACCACGGCACCCAGGAGGTGTTGCAGCCTGCAGCAGCACCGCTTTCAGTAACAGACAGCTTCAGAGGAAGTGGAACCACCCAAGCATCAGTGGGAGGAACCTTGGGGAGACCTGGCCTGAAGGAGAAGAGGCCATCAGAGAAGCTGGAGGGCAGCCTGGCAACTGCCTGCACACACAGGGACACCAGGCAGCTTTGGAGGTAGCACAAGAAGTGCTGCAGGAGTGCCCCTGCCCCACACACTCCCCAATGGATAAGCCATTGCAAGAGCACACTTGGTAAACCCTTCAAGTCCTGCACTAAGCCACTCTTCAGAAGCAATGCAAACTTTTACTGCTTATCCTGTCACTATTCAACCTCCTTTCAATAAATCTTTCATTTCAGGGTCCTCTTTATAATTTCAGCAATATCAACCACAGACCCTACTCTTCCTTTTCCTAACCCTTTCCCTTTCTCCCTGGGAAGCACAGAAGAGTCCTCACAGTGCCTTGCATGCCCTTTCTTCAATCAAGGAGACACTTCAGCTCCACACACCCAGCACTCAAAACTAATGCCAACTGGCTGCGCAACCATACAAAGGTGCTGGACTTCCCTCGATTGAGCTGTGTCACGAGGCCTTCCCCACGGTGACCTTCCGGGGCCAGAGGCAGAGACCGTCCTCAGGCTGTGCATCCCGAGGCAATCCTTAAGCTTTCTTCAAGGCCATCAAGGTTCTCCCGGTGCCAGTGAGATGTGTACGTCCTTCACAGAGCTGAGGAGGACAGGTTCACTCCTCCGGTGTATTTGCTGGTTCATCCTTGCCGCTTGTGTGAGTTCAGGGACAAAGATACTCGCCCGCAGCGCCCAAAACCAGTGAGTGCTCTTAAAACATGAGCACTCTGCAGGTTTTGAGGTCTAAATGTCCACAGCTCACCAGCATCACCAGTGCTTTTAAGCACTTATTTCATCTGATAAAGACCCAGTTTGTAGAGTTCAGAATAAGCACAGACCTCCCATTTACCACCCCTCCCAGACCACTGGGGACAGCACTCTTTCAAGGCTTTTAATAACTTTATCCGGAAATCACATCCTTCTTACAGAAGAGGGCTCATCTCTTTCACTGAGGGACCACAAAGAAAGCAAGTGTTGCTACGAGCTTCCAGACGGAGTGCTGCCAGCCTCCAGAGGGTGAGGGCAACCGGTCCCACAGACCCTACTGTGGCCGAAGCCGTGCTCCCCTGCTGCAGGTCGGCACCGACAGCCCAGAACCTGAGCAGCAAAGCTGCTTTCTCCTCAAGGAAGCTATGGAAATCCCAGGCTTGCAAAATAGCGAGATTTTGCCCACTTGGACTTGTTTCATGTTTAACGTGCATTAAATGCCAATAACTAAGGACTAAATCTCTAGTCCAAACTTCTAATTCTGCAAATAAGCGAATGATTGCCGATTCTGTGTCCCACTCTGGCTAAAAGGCAATCCTTTCCCCCTCTAAGTAACAGCCCTTTTCAAATTCCAGCAGTGTTCATGTAAATATCCCATCAAATAAGCTTACCTCTACTATTATTAACTTAGGATTTAAATTAATAATGCAAGGCCTTCAGGTTTGTAAGGAAAATAAGTAACACACCTGCCTGGACAAAAATTATTAGTGTTATTTAGCTGGCTTACAAACACAAGTTATAAGTTGCTATTCAGTAAGTAAATTAATTCATTACTTATATTATGTCTGAGTACTCCCTCCAAGCACATCTTTTGTGGATTCCCATTTCAAAAGTAGAATTTCACATTTATTGCTACTTTCAGTGCAAAAGTTTGGGCTGGTACTTTTTATATGAGAGAAGTCATTACCCTCTGAAGACCAAAAGGGATTGTTAAGTAAAAGCTACCAACCAAAAAAGCCTATGCAGCTACTGCTGTCAAGTTTGAAAGATTATTTTTAGCTTAGACAGCATGACAGTAACACATCCAGTCATAATTTAAACCACAAAGTGATGAAGAATTCATCCTGCCCCTATCTAAAGTTACGCTAGTAAGGGAGATGTTTAGTAAGCTCCTATTATTTTGTACCTTCTGCAATAAGTAGCCCTTAGTGGAGAACTATAGTCAGGCATTTCATTCACGAGTGAAATACAAAGAAAATACAAAAGTTTTTTAAAAAAAAAAAAAAACAACCCAAAAAAACCACACCCAAAAACCAGTGAGTAAACAGAACAAACTTAATTTAGTTTACTCCATAGAGAGAGAAATTTTAGCTTATTGAATTCTGCTCACTGAATGTTGATTCACCTAGAGGATGAAAAACTCTGAGTGAGCTTTATCCTTAGTTGTGTAAACATTCCTGAATGTAATAAAGTATTTAAGAGCTCACAAAAGAGAAAGAGGTGATGTCTATATTAAAAAAAAAAAAAAGGTTCCCATTCTGTGAGTCACTTAATCTTCCAAATCAAGTAAAATTTTCACATTCAGGAAGAACGTTCTCTTTTAAAAAACCCCACAGAAGCAAATGGTTTGCAAGTATAACTAGCATAATTTTTGTTTCTAATGGGCAATGTTAACTGCAGAGAAATAAAATCCAGACTTTCAACAGAGTCCTTAGACTAAATTTGCCTTCCCTTTTTCTTCCATCAGATGTGGAAAAGCATGCACCATTTTCATGATTAAAGGTACTGTTGTAATAGACAAAAGAATGTGAACTAAGGTCTATAAAGGAGCACACAGAAATCTTACAAGTTCCCCCTCACCCTCCTCCCCCCACCCCGCTGCAATTCATGCACACAGAAGACACAGCCCATGAACCCTTGGCACATATCTTCAAGAAGTACACAGCAATCTACATCCCTCATATCTTATACCAAATAGACAAGACAAATAGCTATTCAGTCCTACAATAAAAAAACCCGTAACACAACCCAATGAAGAAATAAAATGCTGTATGTGCCAAACTTCAGTTGAACTCCTTCCCCTCCTTTCTGCTAATTTGAGAAAAATTGCATGGTCTCCATCAGAAGGGATATGTTCCTAAGGGCATTTGTGGTAGAGGCAGGAGGAGTCTGAGAACTGATCCGATCCAGGCCAAAATTTCCTCTGAGCACTAACAGCTCTTCAGCCTGGTTGTGTGAAAGGCTGACAGCATCCGCAGCTAACAGCTATCGACAGAGCAACAGAATAATTGGCCCAGCACACATCCACCTGCTTTTATTTCCACGACCCTGATGATAGGGGTGGAAGGGGGGAAGCGAGGGAGGATCAACCCAACACAAAGCTGGACTGATGGGGTCATTCTTCAGAACGAGCCTGGAGCAACGTTCAAATCTGTATCCCAAAGAGCAAAACAAAATTCACCTTCATAGGGCCCATTTCTGCTACCCAAATCAGCGTATTTTTTTAGCTTTTCCTCTGCCCTTCTGAAAACCCATCTTCAGGTATTACCCACTAACATCCTGCGTCCCAGTTTCATTCACTATAATTATGATCTATGTTGACAGGGTTTCCTTCCTTACAGAGGTGTTGTGAAGATTACAGTCACAAGACAGCCTGCTACTTCAGCACAGAGAACCAAGGGATATTTTGCAAGCAAAACAAGAAAGCCTCTTCAGGGCATAACTGGGAAAGAGAGCATCGTATAGGAAATATGAGGTGGCCACATGTGGAACACGAGGCTTAAAGCTCAGTATAAAGAGTTGCTTCAACCACTATCACTGCCTCCGCTGCTCAGTGATTTAGGCAGAGGTCTTGTCCCCTTCATGCAAAGAATAGTAATCTTTTCCCATACACACGTATGACTCTACACAAAACATATACTATGGTAGTTTCTTTAACAGGAAGGAAATGGTCTAATGATGTTCTTCAAAAAGTATAAAGCTGTTACAGGTATTTAACTAGAGAACTTTGTTGAAAAACTCCTTTTTAAGGATTTTCTCCTGTACTCTGAACACCCAAAACTTGCATAAAGCAATAGAAATTTTTGGACATGCAAAAACTGCCAGCTTTGCCCTTGGAGAAATGGTTTAAAAAAAAAAAAAAAAAAAGAAAGCAAAGTATCTTGCTCCAAAAAGTACACTTAACTTTTTCTTGATGAAAATGGGAGTGATCTGAGAATGGACATAATCCTCCCTCTTTGATCAACACAGCAAAGATAAAATACCAGAAATACTTACAATTCCTAAGGCAAGTTCTTTCTACATCTGCTTTAGGCTATTTTCGCTGTAGCATTTATGTACTCTAATTATTTTGTGCATTAAATACCATAAATATCCCTGTTGATTCGTGATCTATTTGTGGGTTCCAACATACAGCTGTATTTCATTTGGTTGAGAGGACATTCTGCAAGTAGGACTTGTACACCAATGCATTTCATGGACAATCATTATTATTTATGGATAAACCAGTGATGCTAACAGCCTTTCTCTATGCCGTAGTTCAATTTTATGTCTGTGTACCTACCTAAGTGTACCTCTGTTGGAGAGAGGAAGAACATTTACGTGTGATTCACTTCAAAGGCAAATGAACAATCCTTTAGCTTCATGTGGAAGGAACTTTGCAGTCCCTTTGCAACACACAAAATACCTTTGCAAGCAAAAAACCTAGGAATTTCTTCAGAGACAACAGATTCTTCTCAATGACAATACACAAGATTAATAAAAATATTCTCTCTCTCTTTATGAGTAAGTCCCCTCCTCAGATTAGCTTAACCTACTGTACATATAGCACAACATTAAGTATTTCTTCGTTTTGTGCATGCCTTTACGGTTCTATTGATAGCTGCCATCTGCATAAGGTATTTTGACTGGCATGCACATAATACATTTTGTTTAGCAGATCAGAAAGAGAAGAAGAATTAGTACTGAAGAATAAGGTATATCTCAAAAGACAGCCATGCAAGTTACATCCACCTACCTGTACTAGTGCGGTATGTGCCTGTGTGTGCTGGCTGCAGAGGGTCCCCCTGACTCTGGCTGAGACTCCTCATAGGGGGCTTCTGATAAACTCTGTCTTCGTAAATAGGATCTATATGGTGTTCTGGAGACTGCAGTGCCCTTAACTCGGAGCCAAGGTGGCTGTGCTGGCTGCTGTAAGATGCCCGAGACCCAGCTGCAAATAGATTTATAAGAAACATTTAAGAGAGAGAAAAAAGGTGACAAATAACAGGATCTGACTTTATTGACAGTTTACTTGAAAGTAGTACTTAAACACAAAAAACCCCAAACAAAACAAAGAAATAAGTGTTTTCAACATGCAAACAGAAACAGTGTGCAAGGGCAGCAACAGCTCCAGTTAACCACTTCAGTTGCATCATCCAGCTGCCTGCATCTACTCCAAAACCTCATTTCTTCCAAGGAAACTACGTATTTTGGAGAGATAGGTATCATGTTATCATCTGTTCTTAAAGAGAGACCAAAAAAACCTGACCCCTCTCAAAAACGCCCCCCCCCAAAAAAAAAAAAAAAAAAAAANCCCCCCCAAAAAAAAAAAAAAAAAAAAAGGCCATGCAATCCAGGAATGCCCTAGACCAAAGGGGTCCACAGAAGAACCAGGAATGAGGGAGAGGAAAGGAGCAGCAGTCAGAACTAGTTTCACATGTTATGCCCATATCTTAAGATCTACAAATGAAATAAGCTAAAGCTGATGAATAGATGTAGTTATTTGAAGGCTGATCTTTTTGCTGCTTCACTAAAGTACAATAGAACAGTTGTGCCTTAACAACATTTTGCCCTCAACAGTTTAAAAAAATCATATTGCTAAGACTTACTACAACTTAAATATCCTCTGAGGATGAATAAATTAACCATGCCTCCTGGAAAAACTATTTTAAGGATACAGCTCTTTTTTTTTTTTTTTTTTTTTGGTAAATAACAAGATCAGCTGAGATTGTATTAAAACATTCACTATTAAAAGTATTATTTTCTATCATGGTATTTGAAAAAGAGACCTGTATATTTCCAGCTGTGATTATTTTTGCCATTTGAACTCCTTTGTCACTTAGGTACTTCAGTTTTGTGGTCTGTTAACAAGATTCACAGGGAGAGTCACAGAGAAGCCACACAAACATTTACACATTTTGAAGGCAAGAACCAAGCAAGTACGCAAGCAACACTTGACAAAGGTTAGGTCTATACCACAAAGTGGTAACATGCTATTTAAACATTTCGAAAAGCAAAGACACAACTATTACACCCCTTGTTGATACCTCTGTGAGGTTAAAATCCTGGATGTGGGTAATGTTCTACCAGCTTAGCTTGTACTGCTCAGGCCCTC
>VYZW01012662.1:803-11682 GCA_013401315.1 Balaeniceps rex
CCCCACCCCCCAGGGGCAGGCTCTTCCTCACCCCCCCAAGTTGTTTTTTTTTTTTGGGGGGGGGGGGGCAGGGAGCAGCATTTGGGGTGCTGCGGGAGCAGGGGGAGGGTTGTCACTCTGATGCAGGGGTGGGTGGGGTTTTTTTTTGGGGTGTCTCTTGTTCTCTACTCATGAACCTCACCCCCCTCCTTCTTGTTTCTCAATAGCTTTTCTTTCCCGCCCCCCACCAGTGAAAATTGACCCGGGCTCCATGTACCCCATGGACATGAACAGTGACAGCGAGGACAGTGCCTCCGAGAGCGGCCCAGCCCCTTTCCAGGACCTCCAGAGAGAGTGAGTCTCCTTGCACGTGTGCCTCCCACCCTGTCCCCCTCTGTGTCTCCGGGCGCCCTGCGGGGGCCATGGGCGCAGGGGCCGTGCCCTCCATCCCTCCCTCCTCCCGGTAGGCCGGCGGCGCGGGGGCAGCGAGCTGATTCCCCCGACCTGAAGAAGCGGCGCATCCACCAGTGCGACTTCGAAGGCTGCAATAAGGTCTACACCAAAAGCTCCCACCTCAAAGCTCACCGGCGGATACACACGGGTAGGGGCCAGCGCCGCATGCCCCCCTGCCTGGGAGGGTCAGGATCAGTGCCCCTGGCTCCTGACAGGCTGGGGGCACCTGGGGGGGTGCGATGGTGGTCCATCCCTGGGCTCGGGGAGGTGGAGGGGTGTCTTTGGGGGTGCCGGCACCCTGTGCCAGGGCTGGGAGGCACTTTGGGGGCTTGGGGAGGCTCTTCGGGGGTGCTGGCACCCTCTGCCAGAGACTGGGGAGTCCCTTTGGGTGGCTCAGGGTGCTGGCACCCTGTGCCAGGGCTGGGGGGGTGCCCTTTGAGGGCTTGGGGAGCTCTTTGGGGATGCTGGCACCCTCTGCCAGGGCTCGGGGCGGCCCCCTTCGGGGGGCACTTGGGCTCTGTGCTGGCCCTTTTGGGGTGCTGGTACCCAAGGCCATGCCCCTGGGGACCCTCCTGCCACCCTGCTGGGGGTCCCCCCTCCTCGCCACCCCACAGCACCCTGGGGTCCCCAGGGAGGGCTCCTGGTGCCCCCATCGTGTGCTCGGCACCCCCCTGGGCTGGGACCCCAGGCTCTGCTGTGGGGTGCCACTGCGGCATCCCCAGGGAGGACAGTGGGGTGCTGCCACTCCAGTCGCACGCTGCCTGTGGGAGGGTGCTGCAGGCGGAGGGCACCCCCCTCCCACCCATGCACGGGGGTCCCACGGTTAGAACCCAGTGGGGTGCCCTTCGCTGTCCCCTGGGGCGTGACCGGGCAGTGCTGCAGGTGGGAGGGTGCGCACCCCAAAATACCGTCTCGGGTGTTGCTGGCAGCATGGGCGCAGTGCTGTGTTGTGCCTAAAAGCAAGGCTCGTGCACCCGGTGGCGCCAACGGACCATGCTGGGTGAGCGCCGAGATGCTGAGGGGATCGCCTGGCCGTGGCGAACCCGCTGCAGCCAAGAAACCCAGCCTTTTTTTTTTTTATTTTCTGCAAGGCGCGTGGTGATAATTTTTGCAGTGCTGACCCCTCTCTGCTCCCCTCGCGCAGGCGAGAAGCCCTACAAATGCACCTGGGAAGGCTGCGCCTGGAAGTTCGCCCGCTCCGACGAGCTGACCCGGCACTTCCGCAAGCACACGGGCATCAAGCCCTTCCGCTGCTCGGACTGCGACCGCAGCTTCTCCCGCTCCGACCACCTGGCCCTTCACCGTCGGCGGCACATCATGATGTGAGGAGCCGAAGGCCCTGGGGCACCTGGCTGGGATGGGGGGGTGGAAAACGGGGGCGCATCCCCCCCCACTCCTCTGTGTGCAGTGGAGGGACTGTAGGAGCGGAGGGGCTGAGCCCTGCCCCGTGGCGAGCGAACTGTGGCCGCTCCAGGAGCCCCACTGGCACAAGATGTAAAAAGATGGTTTCTGGACTGGTCCTCCTTCTCCCTTGCTCCTGTTTCTTGTTTTTCCTGGGCTTTTCCTCCCCACTCACAACATCCGGAGCCTCCTCCTTGACTCCTCACCCAGGATTCACCCAGCAGCAGCCTCCGGACCTGCACGTCTGCCTCTTCAGCCTCTTGCCCATCTCCATTTCGAGTGCCCGCTGTCCCCTGCCCCCCCCCCCAGTCCCCGTGGGCAAAACCTGGGAGCCGTGGCAAGGACAGAGGTGGGGGGGCTCTGCCATTGCCCCCATGCAATAGCCGTCGGCCTCTTTCCTCTCCAGAAAGTCGCTGCCTCTCCATCCCCAGCCACTGCACATCCCTGTCACCGTAGGAGAAGGGACCCTGACCCTCTCTGCATCCCTTGACGAGTGCTGGGCTTCATGGGAGGTGCCGGGGGCACACAGGAGGGCCAGGAAGAAAAGAAAAAGCAAGAAGGGAGGGGGGGGGAACCAACAACCCAACAGCAACCCACAAACAAGACCACCACCACCACCACAAAAAAGGGAAACTTTGCGGAACGTGGAACTGTGATTTTACAGAGTTTTAAGGGGGGCGGGACGGGGTGGGGAGGGCGGGTGCTGCCAGCTCTCCGTTTTTTTTGAAGACTATGGGACAGTTCAGTCGTTTCTAAGTTAAAAAGGCAGACTGTGGCCATATGCTTTTCTTCTTAATTGTAATTATTATTTTTGTGGGTGCCCTCCTCCCCAGCCAAATCCCCCAGTTTCTGTAGGGGCAGCCCTGGTCTCGTGCTGGGAGGGAGGGTCGCAGGATTCGGGGCTGGAGCCTTGGGGCTGTTGGGTGGTGGGGAGGGTGATGGGGGGTTGTGACATCCCCCCCTCCCCAACCAGTACTGGTGGGGCTGGTTGGGTTGGGGGGAGCTTCCCAAAAGCTCTCTTTGAGCCCACACCTTTGGCTTGGGGGACGCTGGGCTGCCTGGGGAGCGGGGAGCCGGTGCGGAGAGGGCCTGGGGGTGGCGGCAGAGACCCCATCCCCTGGAAATGACCCTGATGGATGTTTGGGAAACTACTTTTCCTCTCTGCTTTCCATCCGCCGGCTAAGGTGTTTCACAGGGAAGAGTGTGTCCCCAGCCCCGCGGTGGCCCGCCCACCCTCTTGGGGCTGGGCACAGCCGGAGGGCAAGTCCAGCTGGTGGCCAGTCACCAGTGGTGTTCCCCAGGGCTCAGCGTTGGGGCCAGCTCTATTTAACATCTTTATCAATGATCTGGACAAGGGGATTGAGTGCACCCTCAGTACGTTGGCAGATGACACCAAGTTGGGTGGGAGTGTTGATCTGCTGGAGGGCAGGAAGGCTCTGCAGAGGGGTCTGGGCAGGCTGGACCGATGGGCTGTGACCAACTGTATGAGGTTCAACAAGGCCAAGTGCAGGGTCCTGCACTTGGGCCACAACAACCCCATGCAACGCTACAGGCTTGGGGATGAGTGGCTGGAAAGCTGCCCAGCGGAAAAGGACCTGGGGGTGCTGGTCGACAGCCGGCTGAACATGAGCCAGCAGTGTGCCCAGGTGGCCAAGAAGGCCAACGGCATCCGGGCTTGTATCAGGAATGGTGTGGCCAGCGGGACCAGGGCAGTGATCGTCCTCCTGTGCTGGGCACTGGTGAGGCCGCACCTCGAGTGCTGTGTTCAGGTTTGGGCCCCTCACTCCAAGAAGGACATGGAGGTGCTGGAGCGTGTCCAGAGAAGGGCAACGAAGCTGGGGAAGGGTCTGGAGCACAAGTGCTGTGAGGAGCGGCTGAGGGACCTGGGGTTGTTCAGCCTGGAGAAGAGGAGGCTGAGGGGAGACCTCATCGCCCTCTACAACTGCCTGAGAGGAGGGTGCAGCGAGGTGGGGGTCGGTCTCTTCTCTCAAGTAACAAGCGATGGGACGAGAGGCAATGGCCTCAAGTTGCACCAGGGGAGGTTTAGATTGGATATTGGGGAAAATTTCTTCACCTAAAGGGCTGTCAAGCACTGGACCAGGCTGCCCAGGAGGGGAGCCCCATCCCTGGAGGTATTTGAGAGACGTGTAGACGTGGCACTGAGGGACATGGTTTAGTGGTGGGCTTGGCAGCATTAGGTTTGTGGTTGGCCTCGATGATCTTAAAGGTCTTTTCCAACCTAAACGATTCTATGATTTTGGTGAGGTCCGTGTGTGCGTGGTCCCCGTCCCACCGCCTGTACCCTCTCCCAGAGCCGCGCTTGCCAGCTGATTCAGCTGGTCCCGGGGCTGCACCCCCGTGTCCTTCCTTCACTCAGCACGGCCCCAAATCCTCCCGGGAAGAATTGGCTTAAAGAAGGTGAGAAACCCCAAAGGGGGAGGCTGTGAAAACCCTCAGGGTTTGGGGGCTGCTCTGTTCCTCCGAGGCGTTGGGGTCAGCACTGCTGGCGGCCCCCCGGGACCCCCGCAGCCGGGGACTCCATCTTGCCCCCCTGCTGTTTTCCAAGCCCCAGGGCAGGGGGTGTGTACGTGCGTTTCTGTTTTCCTTTTTTGTTGTTTTTTTAAAAAAAAAAAAACAACAACAAAGCCAACATGCAATTTTAAATTCTTGAGCTGTGATATTTATACAAAACCGTCTGACGTTTTTTTCTACACAGGAATAATACTGGAAGTGGATGAGTTTCCTCCGTGTGTGTCTTGCTTTGCCGCAGCGGCGGGGCAGGGAGAGGGACCGGGAGCAGGGCAAAGCGTGGGCAGCGGGAGCTCTCCTGCCTCCTCCGTGCCAGGAGGAGAGGGGCTGAGCTGGGCAAAACGACATTGTTTGGTTTAATCATCTCCCCTTTCTCAGGAACTGAAGAAATTTCGGAGCTGTGGAAAAACGTGGCTTTTCCTTCCTTTTAAACATCTCCAGCGGGACCCTCGCCGGCACCTTGGCCTGCCTTTGGATTCAGCAGTGACCCGTGCGATGGAGCTGGGGCTCATCCACCGCTGCGGCACCCCCAGCCCACCTCCCCAGACCCCCGAGGCGGAGAAGGGGGATGAAAAACCCCTCTGAGGTGGCAATGAAGGGGGTTGGTGGTCCCCCACCGCAGCGGGGGCAGGGAGAGGTGCTGAACCCACCCCCCCAACATCGTCCCCTCCTGCCGTGGCTCCCGATGCCATCCGTTGGCTCGGTGGCTTGTTAAAATGACTTTTTTTTAAAGGTAAAAATGACTTTTTAAAGGCAAAAATGACTTTTACAGCAGCTCAGCTGTTCCCCAGGGAAAGCACCTTTGTGTGTGCATGAAAACCCTCCGCCGGGAAGGCGGCCTGGAAGCGCTCGGCTTCGGCTCCGCAGCATCCGGCACAGCGAGACCTGTGGCTGCCGGCGAGCGCACCGCCGACAGGGCTCAGCCTCGGTGTCCCCCGAACCCATCTGCGAAAGCGCTTGTTTTCTCTCCCAAATTAACAAAGAAAGACCAGAGAAACCATTGTGTCCCCGTGCAGGGATGCTGGCGGTGACAGTGGCTGGGACAGAGCTGGGGTTGTGCCCAGAAGGGGTGCTGAGACCTGGTGGGGGAGAAACTTGCTGCAGCGATGATGGAGACCCCTCCAGGTGGCACATAGCACCCGCGTGTCCCCATGTCACCCCTCCCAGCTGCCGGCCACGGCTTTGCCGTTCCCCCAGAGAGGAAAACTCTGCCAGCCGCATTTCTCAGGTGCCAGCGCTGGCTGAGCCCATGCTGGCGGGAACGCGGTTTTGGGGCAAAGTGCCTTTTTCCCTGTTTTTCCCCCTGCCCGGCCCCGTTCCCCATGTTTTCCCGACAGCGGCTGTGATGCTGGGGACCCCGCGGAGCGATGGATCCTTGCTGGGGGCTGGGAGGAGGGAGAGGAGGCTGACGAGGGGGGCCCAGACCTGCTACGGCTTCGCACAAACGTGCTCTGGGTTTTGCAATGTCCCCGTGCCGAGCAGCCGCCGCCGCTGGGCCCCGGCAGCCGTAAAGATTCACCCTGGTGACCAGGGTGGGAGGCAGGATGGGGTGGGGGTGCCCAGTGTGTCTCTGCCACCCCCCAATTCGTGCAGAGCCGCTTCCCCAGCCCACTGTGGCCAGGGACACCCCACAATACCTGGAACGATGCTCTTGGACCCCGCTAAGCCAGCCCTGCGTTTGCACCGCCACCGAATGAGCCGCTAGCTGCCCATCCGTCTGTCTGTCTGTCCATCCTGCTTTGCCTCTCCCATGTGTGGCCGGGGCCGGGCAGTTGGCTGGAGCGTGACGGCCTGAGTGTCATTATCGAGGCGAGGCAAACACTCCAGCCCACTGAGCAAACATCCCTCCTGCCCGGCCCCGCTCGCCTCGCTGCCGCTGATGGATGAGCTCGGGAAGCCCTCGGACCACCCCCCTGCCCCGGCACCCCTTCCCAGGACCCCCGCGCTCCGCCTGGCTCCGATTTCACCCCCTTCACATCCTTTCTCCTGCCTCTGGGAGACCTTTTGCGGCGCTGGACCTCAGCGTCGCCCGGTCCCTTAGCAGGACACAGCCATACGGGCGGATGAGCTGTCGGTGTTGGCTGGGGTGGGCGGTGGGAAGGTGGGGGGAAGCCCCCCAGGTCTTGGGAGGAGGCACAGAGATGTGGGGCCGTGCCTGTGGGGGTCACGCAGGGTCCTGTGTCAAACACGTGTGGCAAAGGGACATCAGTCCTCTCTCCAGCACGGGCATCGCCCTGCGGTTGACGAAGACGCTGAGGTCCTGCCAAAAAGGCGGCAGGGTGCTAAGCCCTCCCCAGGGGTTGACACCATCATCTCATGAGGTTCAGGCTCTGCTTCCTCCCAGCCTGCTCTCCTGTGCAAAGGCCTTAATTGGCCTTAATTGCCCTAAGCAGCCTCACCTGAGACACCCACCCTGCACCCATGGGCCCAGGAGCCCATTTAAGCTCAGCCTGGGGCCTCCAGCTCCTCCCTGGGCTGTGCTGTAGCTGCCTCAGCCCCACCACGGCCATGGCCCCTGCTGGCTCCCCAGCTTGACCTTGGACCTGCCTCATCCCTGTGAACCTGGGCCTGCCGGCGGGGTTGTCACTGCCATGGGAGCTGTTGGCCCTCTCCATGCCCCACGCACGGGGCCGTGCATCTCGTGACCTCCACGGTGAGGCTGCAGGCAGCAGCTGGCAAAGCTGCTTGACCCTGAAGCCATCCAGAACCTCTTTTGGAGGCAGCAGGGCTGAATCTTGACCCTGTGACACCCCTGGGTGAGTTTTCCACAGGTCTGTGAGCTTCCAATACCTTCCTGATGTCCAACCAACACCACCAAGATGTCATCATCGCTCTTCCAGGTGGGGCTCGGGAGGGCAGATAGTTAAAACCCCTCTGTACATACCGTGTCTCCCTTGTTCTGGGTTTATTTGTGTGTTTTGTGCAGGGCTGGTGGGATAGACCCTGCTGCAGGACCCCCAGGTCCATCCCTGGAGCAGCCCGGGTGGGAGCACAGGGAAACCCCCCCGGTTGTTTTCCAGCTTTGGCAAAGGTCCGAGGCTGGGTTTTTGGGGGGAGGAAGGCAGATATCTTCCCCTTCCTTCCACCCTGCCATTTGTCCTGGAAACACACCTCAGCCTCAGGCCCTTCTGCTTCCTCACCGCCCTCCTCCTCTTCCAGGAAAGCCTGGGGCAGCGCTGAATTTCCCTGCCTGGGGGTGTGATCCCTCCCTGTGCTCCAGCACCCCCCGGCCGGGGACCCTGGGGGCCTCCCTGGCAAATCAGGGCTCCTTCCCCACCACCCCGCTGCCCTTTTCCCTGGCCTCTCCTTCCATCACAGCCAGGCTAAAAATTTAGCGATCCTAAAATCGCTTGGCCCCTGCGGATGAGGAACGGCTGCGTGGGGGATTGCGGCCTGCCGGGGGGGCCCCGCTTGGCTGGTGGCATCCCCAGCTCCCTGGGGCACGCAATGGGGTGGCCGTGCCTTCGTGTCGTGATGCTCATCCGTCTCCTTGCCCCGGGGTCACCCCAGGTCCCTCTGGCCGGTTTCTGGGCCCTTTCCCGGTCCCGGCTTGCACCAGGCAGGGGGGTGCCGGGGGCCTCTCTCGCCCGCCAGCCCGGCACTGCTCAGACTGGTTTAGCAAGTGGATGGGGCGGCCGTTTTCCCTTTGAAGGGCTCCCAAGGAAGGATTCGATGGCTGGAAACCTCCCGAGGAGGAGAAAGGAAAAGACAAAAATAGGTGGTTTTGGGTTTCGGTGGGGGAGCGGGGGAGGCGAGGCAGCGGGTTGCTCCGGCAGCTTTGCAGACCTTTGTCTCCTGGTGGTGGTGAAAGGCAAGCTGGGGGGGGGGGTGCCCCCCTTCCCTGGCCAGCGTGTGTCTCCCACAAGGCTCCCGAGCAGCACCCAGGCTGAACCGGAGCTCCTGGCCCGAATCTGGCGTGGCCTCGCCCCAGGGAGGCAGATTCAGAGAGGACTTGGGGATGTCCACCACGGCGCAACGAGAGGTGGGTGCTCCAGCCACCGCTTTGGGGGTGGACGGATGAGTTTGGGGGCTGCAGCAGGGTGCGGAAAAGCTGCTGCAGGAGGAACGCAAGGCTCAGCGACCCCCAGGCAGGGTCTGGCACCCCCTCCCCGGCCCTGTGTCCCTGCCACCACCTCCTCGGTGGGATGTGCTGTGGGACCCCGGGCAGGGATGGGACCGGGGCCGTGATGCTGGGCTGTCACCCATGTGGGGTGGCTCCTGGGGCTCCCTGGTGACCCAACGCAGTGGTGGCTGGTCCCCACCAACTGGTGAGGTCTGAGGATGGGTGGGAGCCCCTGGGGCTCAGCCAGCGCTGCTGGGGACCGGCTGGGGGTGCCTCTGGCTGCCAGCAGTGCCTGGAGTGGTTTTTGGGGGTGGGAGCCGAGATTTATTTCTCAGCCTGATCCAGATTTCCTCAAAGTTCGGAGCCTTTTTTGCCTTTTAGCTCGAGCCTCTGTAACTCAGCCCAGGGCTTCACCTCCTGGCTCCTGCACCCTCTGCTTGCTGGTGAGAGGAGGACCCAGGTATCCTTCCTCACCATTTCCATGAACCCTGAGTGCTGGATCCCCACCCTGTGCTGGGTGGGGGGATCAGGGTCTGGCTCCCCGGTTCTCCCCCACCAACCACCCGTAAGCCCCATCCCCTCCTTTGCATTGCAAAGAGGAGGCTTCAGCTACGGCCCTGGGTTTGAGAGCCCCTTTCAGCTCCACCACGGACCCTCCTTTGCCCTCTTGACAGAGTCTGCCTTCCCCAAACCCCCTTCAGCATCTTGGTGTCGGCTTTCCCCCGCAGAAGGGGATTCTGTACGCGAGGAACGACGGGAGGAAAGCGTGTTGCGTAGCCGGGTCACGGGAGAGCTGCCGTTATCGCTGTACCTCGCTCAAGCGAGACGTGCTGTTCTCGGTGTTGCGTGGCACGTGGGGACAAAACGGGACCTTAGACCAGCGCCGGTCGGGGTGCGCCTGGCTCCGCGGGTGCAGCGTGGCGGGGCCTCCTCGGAGGCTGCGGCGGGGGCGTGCGGAGCAAAGTGCCTGGCGGCGTTGATAGACTCAAGGCCGTTTCCCTTCCCGCGGGGCCGGTGGCAGATAAGGGCGCTGGGGATGGCTTTGGCCCATCCCTGCAACGAAAAGCTGCTCCGCCTTGGGAAATCATTGCCAGGTCGATCCCTGCTGGGCAGGCGCAGCCCGGCGTGCGCCCTGCTTCCAGGAGTGGGGTTCATGTGGCCCCGTCGCTGCAAGCCCACGCCTTGGTGATGGGACAGAGAGAAAAGAAAACTCTTTTGATTTATAACTTTTATGATCGCTAGGTGAAATTCCAACAACTTCCCAGTTGGTAACCAAGAAAATATAAATATTTTCCTGAAAACGTTCTTTTATCTTGATTTATACTTACTCCCCGTGACAATAAATGAAGAACAATATGATGGACCGCTGCGTGAAGGTGAATGAGGTTTTTACACCCCCCCACCAAGTCATCCATGTAAGCAAAAATAAAAATACGGTCAAATTGCTTCCTATAATACCCAACGAGTAACGTAGATAATAAAGTCAAGAGAAATGGGTTAAGGACAATCCCTGTAGGAATATTCCTGAAGCCCGTGATTACGGTCGGTCCCGTTTGTGGTTTTGTAGCAGCGATAAGGTTTGCTGTTTGTACAGCTCTGGGTTTTCTTGCAGCACTGATTTGAGATGAATTCTCCGGACGATCCCCGTCTCCGAGGGGGGCCGTACAGGTATATAACCCTTGTGATCCAGGGACCCCAGCGGTAACGAAGCCACTAGCATGAGGATTAAAAGGAATATGATAAAAAGCCGCAGAGACATCCAACGGTGCCCTGGAGAATCCTCGGGGCAATAACTGGGACAATGCCAAAAAAACTTAACGAAAAAAGCAATCTTAGGCCTTTATGGGGTCCCCCAGGGCACTTTATGGGGTTTCCTTGAAAACTGAGGGAAGCCCACCACGAGTCTCACCTCTGTAGCGTTTCTCGGATTTTTGGCCACAAGAAGGCAGCCCCCGGTAACCCTGTTAACCGTACGAGCAGCCACGGGGACGTTTCTGATTTTACTGTGACAGGCGTAGGTTCTGTATGTGCAGACCCTCTCTGCTGTTGTCACACCGCTACGGCTGTCCCCATGGTACTGCGGGATGCCGTGCCGGAGGCCGGGAAGGATACGGCATTCCTGGATGTCACAACTGGCCTTACAAATTTGTTTTGTGACTGGCAACTCCTTGGGGGTGTCTGGTTTACCTTCACCCGTGCCACGTTTGCTCTGTTGATCGCTGCTTGTAAGAAAGGAGGAAGAATTACAACAGCTCCCGTTTCTTGCTTCAGTTTCTGGAATGCTACCGCATCCAGCGCCTGTAAGGAATCTCGAGGCCCCCGACCCCGCTTCTTGGGCCAGAGCGTCCTGGTGGAGTTGCACTGTTGTGGCTTAACCCCAGCCGGTGACGAAGCCCCACACGGCCGCTCGCTCGGTCCCCCCTGGTGGGATGGGGGAGAGAATCGGAAGGGTGA
>VYZW01012663.1:2298-107239 GCA_013401315.1 Balaeniceps rex
AAGGTAAATCTACCTAACAACCTGAAATACAATTGTACACTTCATTAAGCTTAGCAGTACCAAAATAAACATATGAATATACAAGTTTTTGGCACAGAGTTACGTACCCATAAAAAGCAGTGAGTGTTTCCTAGCAAACTGGAGTCCTTCTTTTCTCTCTACTTCCCGATCAGGCTGCAGAGACGAATGAAGAACATGACTAAAATAAGCTATAGTTGCCACTTTCAGGAAGTCCCTGGAAAAACACCACTGCAGAAGTGAAGTTTTGCTGAAAAGAAAAAGAGTCTATAAAACCATGTAGTAATCAGCAACTGGATTTTCCCACTCGACAGACAGCTTACTCCTAGGCAGGCTGTTAGGGGGGCAAATTGAACAGCAGCAACATCAAATCACTAGGAAGTGAATGTGTTGCTACCTTCTGAATCAACTAGGAGCAAGATATATGCCAGTAAGGAGGTTTCAGTAGTCAAATAGCTGAAAAGGCATATCAAAGGATCTGAAAAATCGACAGATTTGGAAGGATGCAGAAGAGAACCTAGTTCAGGATAGCCACACTGGAAACCTCTTGTCGTAAAGCAAGAATGAAACATCTCGCTATGCGACAAGCATCTAAGATATGTCAAAACATCCCAGAAATGTACAGCAACCAGTACACCTCAGGCCCATGCAGATGCATACTCTGTGGCCATCTGAAGAGCTGGATTCCCCACCACCTGTCCAAAACAGAGTCTGGTAAAAGCAAGCAGCAGTTGTGCTGTTGCACTGCAGTTAACTTCAATGGTATACAGCAGTTTTTAGGCAGAAGCTCTCACTAGAATCTCAAGAGAATCTCATCCATTGCATGTCTCCAGGAGAGTTTCCATTAAAGTCTTTAACAAGATCTGCTTCAAGAATGAGGTAGTTAAGTGGAGCCTACCCAACCTAGGTTCCTTAGTTACAGAGCATATCACCTCCTCACACAACAGATGTGTTAGTTCAGCACTTATCTCACACTTATACTCTATCGTGACCAAGTAATCTGTGGAAGAGCATAAGAGGATGCATTTCTAAACTGACCTTATCAGTTTTATTGCCAACTAACATCTTCACAGTGTTGCTTTTGGTGGTATACATTTCCAGCTCATTCAGCCAGCTCTCTAGTCCTGTGAAAGTGTCTTTTCTTGTAACATCATACACTGGTAACAGAGGAAAAGGAGCTTAACAACTGTAGAGTCTTGAACAACGTTTACTTCATTATGGCAGAACTTAGTCCCTACTAGCAAACTACTGCCCCCCCCAAAAAAAAGCAGTATTAGGGAATTACAGAAAGATGCATCAACCATATCCTCTCTCCAGAGCTGGAACACATTAGCTGTGCTCACCCAGGGTCACTAGAGATTACAGAACACGAGCATCTCTGCAATAGATCTGTGACTGGAGATCAGACTTGCCAGTTGAAATCTTACACCTGTTAATAGTTCCGAACTGGGCCACACAGAGTATTTTAAAATAGGTATTTTGTCACCTCATTTAATGTATAACTGCATGTATGCACCTCTGCTAAAAACACAGATTCTGAGTAAAAAGTGACTTTTGGTCACTGGTAACTTCATAACTGCATTCACGTAATCACTAAGGTTTAAAAAGCTGCATCATAGTCAGAAAGAATATTTTGTACTGCAAGGTGTTCAGCCTTCACAATCCCCAAGAATAAGAATCCCTTCTTTTTCTAATTGGTGTTGTCAGGCAGAAAGGGACTAGCCATCCATTACTTGTGCTACAAACCTCACATCTTACAGTAATCACATCAATGGTGTCTGGGAAAAAAAAAAGTAAAAACATTGTGGGGGGAAAAAAAAAAAACCCACACCAAAAAAACCCCACAAAACCCAGTTTGCCTTATGACTAGAAACTCACAAAAGTAATTACTACAAAGCTAATAATTCATCCACTGAACAGCTTGCAGCATGACATCTCTGTATTTTTAATTTAAAATATTTTGAAGCAGCATTTCTTCCTGCCAGTGTTTGAGCTAATGATGCAGTAACGTTATAAAGATGATAACTGTTCCTCTGATTCTCTCAACCTCCTTTTGTAAAGACATGCACATTTAAGTAGCAATAAAGACCACACTTTTTGTAATTATGTTTTCTTCCATACACCTCCTACCTAAAACAACCCCTTGAGCTGCTCGGTAATAACTGGGAGTCAGTGTTCTAAAGCGCTCCTGTCCTGCTGTGTCCTACAGAGGGGAAAAAAAAAAACCCAACAAACAAAACACCACACACACAAAATCAAATATACTTAGAACAAAAAAAGGTATTTTAAACTACACAAGATAAACAAATTTTTCCTGACCAGTAAGGATATGTAAGACAACAGAATGAGGGAAGCAGTCAGAAAGTATTAGCAGCAGCAGCAGCAGAAAATGGGTAAGGAGGGATAGAAAAGCATGGAGAGGACTTGATGGAAGGTTAAAGCGATAAACGCAGACACCTGTAATGCGAGTGAGACAAGAAGAAAGTCAACAGGACTCAAGAGAAATACATAAAAGGCTCTTGCTGCAAGCCAAGCAGCTAGGCTTAATCAGTCAGTTAGTAATCAGCTGGACTGAGGTGAGGAATAACTGGTTTTCCAGCAAGAGACACTGCAGGAAAGGAGACACAGTGGTTCACAAAAATCTCCCTTTGCTCCTCCACAGCAGGAAAGGAGAATCCAGTTAGAAAGAACTACTTCAAGTTTGCTAAGATTCTAAGCAGATACGAAATTTAAAATCAATAGTTTCATTCAATTATTACTGCAGTATACACTTATTCTCACAAATCTCCGAGATAGCTCCTAAGCGCAACATGAAATTCAAAAACCCTCAGAACAAACAATGAGGCAGAAGAATTACACAAATATGATTTTTTTTACCAAAAAAAAGTTTATTTAAATTTATGTACAGATTACAACAGACAGACTAACAGCTATGTTGTAATTTACTTCTTTGTTAAAAAAGAAACTAAAATTGGCAATATAGTAACGATGACCTGAATTAAGTAAGTAAGGAGATTGTACTCTTGGGCATCCATGCACACATGGACACTAAAGCAGAAGCCTCTTTTTGACTTCGATGCACTGTACATGCATTAAAGTTTTTATTTAACATTGTGTAACTCCACTGGGTTTTTTTCCCCCTAATTAGCAGTTTCTCCTGATGCTGTTACAGGCTGCTGCAAAAGTGCCTTTTCCAGCTATACAACTTGTGCAAGTTCTGGCCTTGCTTTTCATTTCACAGCAGAGAGACACACCCCTGCGTGATATTAGGGCAAACATACCTTGGTTACTCTCAGCAAAGCTTCTGCTTTGTGTGCAGCACGTTCAGAATACAGCCAATACATACATTCACTGGCTAGAGCAAGCGTGACTTTATCACTCTTGCTCTGCATTCTGTACACAAAGTGTGAACGAGCACAAGAAAATAATTCAAGTTTTGGCATTTATATTACTTTTGTTAATACCAGCCGAAGGCACATTTGTGCTCTTTTTCCAATAGTCCCAATTACTTAATTCATAATGGCGTGTTCTTTCTCAAATACCTATGACCATACACATAAAGTCTCTTCCTTCTAGGGCTCTTTCATTCCATTTAGGAGAATAAAAGTAGTGCTTTAATATTCTAAATAATCCTGATCACACAGCTGCAATCTGATTTTGCAGGTGCTAGAAATACAGCAGAAGTTCAGGACAAATGCTCAAGTCTCCCAGTAAATCTGAACCAACCTTCAAATACCTCAGGACCAAGTTTGGTTTTTTTTCCTTTTTCCCCATGATTTTAACCAAAACAAAGCATCTGAACTGTTTCTGGTGTAGTATATGCACAGGCCCTACAGGAAATCTTGCAACTCATCACCCAGAACATCACTTTTCTGCAGTTTACTCGATTTAAGTGCTGTCTGTCCTGGGAGCGCTTCTGGGTCGTACAGGCACAAAACGCCTGCCTTTCTTGCAAGGCCACATCTTCACAAGTCTAACACTTCACAAAGGGTTTGAGAAACCCAGGGGTGTAAGTGCAGGAAAGAGCAGTCAAAATCTCTACTGTAATTGAAAGAAGTCCCAAACCTAGAGCAGTGAAGCATTTGTCGGTGCTTTGAAAGAACCTTGTCTGCAACTACTGTTTGTTATACGATTGTGACAGACACTCATCCTATGTGCATTCGCATCCTAAGTACACAATCTCGACATGCAGAAGACTTTAGCAAGGGAGGGAGGGAAGGAAGAGGAAAAAAAAAACACAAAAAGAAGCTCTTGTTTTCAGATCTGTGGAGAACAAAACCTACCCATATTGCAAGCTGTACTGCATGGCCGTCCACCACCATTCTCTTCACTTTAAAATCAACACCTAAGACGCGAGAAGAAGGGAAGCCTTGTCAGAGCGAACTGGCGAACGCCCGCCCCAGCAGCGCCCGCCCGGCTCCCGCCGCTGCCTCTCGCCCGCGGGACCCGAAGGAAAACGAGCGAAAACGTCCCCAGCTCGGGGGCGGGCGGACGGACTCACCGATGGTGGGCTTCAGGCACGGCTCAAAGGCACCGTCAGTGAACCTCAGCAGGAGGCTGTGGGGAGAGAAACCGACAGCTCAGCCCTCTGTGGAGAGCGCCGCGGCCCGCCCGCACGGCCAGCACCTGGACTTCCCCACGGCGCTGTCTCCGACCAGCAGCAGCTTCAGGGTGAGGCCTGCGGCGTCCATGCCCCGGGTCCGGGGCCGCAGGGCCGGGCGGACGGCGGCAGCGAGGGGCGCAGGTCGGCCCTGAGGGAACTGCGCGCTCCGCGCTCCGCGCCCTGCGCCGGACCCGACCCCGCCGGGCGCCGCCGGCAGAACCAGCTGACGCGACTCCGCCTATCAGGCGGCGGCCGGTGNGGAGCTGAACGACCTTCTGGCTAATGGGAGCGGCTGCTACAGCCTCCCTAGCGCGCACAGCAACGAGGTGGTGCCACGCATCCACGTGGGGAACGCGTGAGTGCGCCGGAGCGGGGCCGAGGCGGGAGGCTCGCCAGAGGCGAGGCCGGCCGCGGTGGAGGCGGGGGCGGGGGCCGTGTCCGTAAGCCCGTGAGCGCTGCTCTCGTAGGCGTTTGAGCGCCCAGATGGGGTAGGCGGGCAGCGAGGCCGGGCAGGGTTGCGAGGGGCAGGGCTGCGAGGCCGGGCAGGGCTGCGAGGCGTAGGGCTGCCAGGCCAGACAGGGCTGCGAGGCGCAGGGTTGCGAGGCTGTGCAGGGCTGTGAGGGGCAGGGCTGCGAGGCCGTGCAGTGTTGTGAGGCATAGGGCTGTAAGGGGCAGGGTTGCGAGGCCGTGCAGGGCTGTGAGGGGCAGGGTTGTGAGGCTGTGAGGCACAGGGCTGTGAGGCACACGGCTGTGAGGCCAGGCAGGGCTGCGAGGCCGTGCAGGGCTGCGAGGCCGTGCAGGGCTGTGAGGGGCAGGGTTGTGAGGCTGTGAGGCACAGGGCTGTGAGGCCAGGCAGGGCTGCGAGGCCATGCAGGGCTGTGAGGCGCAGGGCGTTCAATGAGTAGCTGCCTGATCAGGAGTTTGAGCCAGAGGAAAGTCAGGCTGTGGGGCAGAATCTGCTGGATCTGGGGGCGGCCTGGGAGGCCCTCTGGACCCCAGCTTGGGCTGCACAGCCTGCGGGTCTCGGGCTTAGGAGAACTGTCAGCCGGGAGGCATGTGGCTGCAAGGCCTGAGCGGCCAGACAGCAGGCTGCCTGGGGCTCCTGCTGGCACCTGACACAGCAGATGACAAGGCACAGCTCATAAATGGCATCTGCTGAAATGTTCAGGATCCTGTTGAAGTCCCAAATCGAAGCTAAAATAGAGCTGAAACAAGATTAAGTCATTCGCTTAAGAATGAAGCATACCTGCTCAGTTGTGTCAGCGCTGGGCTTTTGTTTCTCCTGATACTTCCTACTCTTGCTAACAAGTTGTGGTCATCCACACAGTAGAGAGATCTTGTCAGATGCCATGAGGTATATGTACAGCATCATCCGCGGAAGCCTGATTACACCACCAGTGTAATAACTGTATGTCAGATGAGTGGAATGAGCTGGAAGATGAAGGACAAGCAAAGTAGCAATACAGATCTCGGTTTAACCATGTGCAAAATGACCCAAAGGAAGCAAGACTTTAATAGGAGTCGCCACCCCTGTCTGTTATTGGTCAAATGAATGTTTCTGCACTCTAAGCCCTAAAAAACCTCATCCTAATTAAGTATTCATGCATATGATGGGAACCAGAGCGATACAGGTATGGCTATGATGAAAGCCCTTAAATGGGAAAAAGTGTTCAGGGTTCACCAGTGGCACTTCTTTTCTCAGTGGTATGATGTTATTCTTTGTACCAAGGTTATGATTTCAGTTATCTGTTCCAATCCTATCACATCCTGCTGATTCTCTTTCCCCTTTTTGTCCATCTCTGTACACTCTGTGAAATTGGGGACTTTTTGATACGTGCGTAGTATACTGGATCCCTGTTCTTATTTGAAGCTTGTAACTCCTAAAGAAATATGTCAAACCCACAGGTTTTCATTAACTTTCTCCTAAGCCAAACCAAATGATGTTTGTCACTGCCAGTTGATGCAGGACATGCGCAGCTAGAGATAGGAATGAAATTATTATCTCAATAGCCAATCTGACATCTGACAGCCACCTTGTCCTTCATATTTTTAGCAGTTACCTGGAAGAAATGAAGTCATAGCCTGCAAGGTGATTTGCACAGCAAATAATTAAAAAATAATTTTGAAGATAGTTGGCTACTACAGAGTAGTTTTCATTGTTCAGTAATTGATTTTAATTACACAGCATGGACTTCAATACATTCAGATGAAAGGTTGTCTAGGAACAGAATGCATGTGTAAGTTGCAGGATGGAAAATGTCTGTCTAGTGGAAAGCTTTGCCACTGAGAAGGGCTTTTAATGTGATAATTGACAACTGAAAATATCTGGAGCACCAGTGCAGTTTGTGGCATAAGAACAGTTTAACTGTTAGTTGGACTAACAGACAACATGCAGTTCTACTGTCAGTGTTTTTAAAAGGATTCTGAAAAATTGTGGAGGACAGCTAGAGCTAAGAAATAACTTTGTGGGCTGAAAAAGCTGTTTCACAGTGGGAACAGACAACCTACTTAATTTGTCAAGACTTAGTAGGCAATAATATCTTTGAAGCATCCACAGAGAGCTAAGATAATGCTGATGTCTAGTTGAATGGGTGAATGTCTATTAAGATAAGGTCGCTGCAGAGTGAACTTTGATACTCTCAAACTGGAAAAATACTAATTCTTACGAGGATTTTTTCTATCAAGTGGGGTTGTGGTATACTGCATTCTAAGTAGCATTTGCTATATTAGTTGTTATTCTGAAAGAATTTGAAACTGTGCAGATCTGTTCTCACACCATTTCCAGCTACATGTCCCTCTTTTCTACTCTCCTTGTGTAAAGATAAGGCTGAAGAGAGAGCTGTTTTCCTGACTTCTTCTCCTACAAACTGCTGGGGAAGTAAACCTCCTTTGCACTCAGCCTCTCAGGCTTTGTGCGTATGTGGGTCCAACTCTGTACAAGGCATCAATAAGGCTTTTACTACGGTGTGCAAGAAATAAGCCATAGCTTTGTTTGGGGCCTGTATTTGCAGTTCATTAGCCTGTCTTGTTCTGCTCTAGCATCTGCGGGGAGCTTGGAATACATCTTGTATTTGAAGCTGACTTGGTGCAGTGTGCATCTGATTGGCGCTCACCTCATACCTCGGTTTTGGCCTTTGTTGCACAAATCTCCTTACTGAATCTCTGAGGAGTCATTGGAAGCACTTTGCATTGGGCTACAGGGAAGTCGGGAAGGCGATACAGCAGGAGAACAAAGTAACGCGGTCATTTGATCTGACATTCACATCTCTGCTTTGACTTGGATGAATCAAACCTTTCTGCAATATAGGGCCACATTTATGACTACGAGTGGCAGAGATTTTACAACAATAAGAATTCACAGAGTAGCCACATCTGTAGAGTTTTAACATGGGGGGATTGGCATCCCAATGCATGGCATAAAAGCAATAGAATTTGAACAGGAACTCACAGGAAAAAATTAAAACCTCTGAGTGAGATTCAGAAACTTCTGCTGGAAACCTTTTAGAATATTTTGCATAGGGGCGCTGCTGTCTCTCCTTATGAGTAACTCATCTTTAGATAAAAATGACAACGCAGAGACATTCAGGCAGATGAGATTAAATTGGGTTGTAGCGTAGAATAAAAATTTATCTGTCAAATGACTTCAAGTTACAGGCAGAGCCAAAGTACTAGATCTTCCATGCAATACATGAAAGTCATAATTAATGAAAACACAGAGGTAAAATGATAAAATATTTTGAAAATTATGTTTTTGCATATTACACTAGACAGCTCTAACCTCTCAAGAAGATTAGACAAGATTGGTGAAGACAAAAGTAAAAATGTAATATCACTGGAGGATGGGTTTTTTATTCAGAGCAACCGTGTCCTGTCAAAACCAGTGTTTTGCCAGAATGCAAGCAGGCTTAGCTTTTGAACTACTGGCTAAGGGAATCTGTGGGTTTTTTTCACAGACTCTTGGAAGCCTGTAACAATTCAAGCCATGTCTCCAGCACTGCATTTGGTAAAAAGGTTCTGGTTACGAATGCCCAGTCTGAGTTTTCTGGCTGCTTTAATGTGTGTGGGTAACCCATGAAGCAATTCATTGTTCTTAATGTGTAGAAGTGCAGGTGTGTTGTAAGGAGTATGAAAGGCATTCTCCCAAAATTAATACTAAATTTAGTGACTGTAATGGAAGAAGCAGTGAGGAAACAATTTTGCATGAACATAACGGTGTAAATTAAAATGTGTTAATGTGCTGGCATTTTTTGCCATTAAGGACTAGTTTATTTGCTTATAATCACATATGGCAATACTTTATAGCCTCATGTACCCTTAATTGCTGATGCATGGTTCCTCAAGACCTGTGTTTTGTGGCTGGTAAAATTGTTCATCTCTGTTCAAATGAAACACTTCTTACTACTGTTACTCACAGGACGAGGAACTCCCAGTCTTCCATATTGAGAACAGACAAGATTCTGTGATTTTTCCGAGGGAGACAGAAGAAGGTGATGTTAGTATCTCTTTGCTATTTGGAGGAGCTAGCATTTCAACACTGAACATGATGCAGCTGGAATGAAACGTTAAGGGTGGGAGAGATCCAAGGACCGTTTGGAAAGGGAGAAATAAAATGGCATACCAATACTCTCACCTCCAGCTGTGTAAGAAAATCATTTATAAAATCTGCAAAAATCATTCGCTGGGAATGAGTTTGCCTCCAGGGGAGCCAGTCTGTGTTGCCAGATTCAACCACAATTCCAGGACACAAGTTCCTATTGATCCTTACCGCTATCAGATATATACTGATCTATATACTATTACTTAAACCATATACTCACCGCACTAAGCATAGGAACTCACAGCTGAATTAACACTTTTTGTTTTGGACTTGCACTGTAAGATTTAATTTTGTTTTGCAAGCAGAATTCCCAAGGCACTGATACTTGTCCCCTGGCACACATGATGTCCTGCCAGATGGAAAATCTGTCAACATTTGTTTGGGTAATGAAGTCTTCACAAATATTTGGCTAATTGCCATAGTTGTTTGGCACAGACAGCAGAAAATGCAGAAGCCTCACTCATGCATAAAGGTTCATCTGCTTGCACTACAATTTAAGGGGTGAACAGTCATCAGGAGAAAAGGAATGCTCTAGATGTTCATACAGCCTTGAATTACATGAAAATTGTGAGTGAATGCACTCAGAGATTCATATAGGTATAAACCAACTAAATTGGGTGTTTATTTTAACTTTTCTAGAGTAGCTAAGTGTCCAGCAAAAACCCTTAGGTGCGTTGCCGTGTCTTAGAAACTTGTCCAAAAAGATACTGCACAAATGCTTATCTGGAGCTCAGCTTAATATTAAGACTCCTTGTATTTGCAATTTATGACTTGAGCTGCAGGGAGATTTTTCTAAAAGATTTCTGTTTCCACATCCAGTTAGACACATAGAGAAACGCGCCTTTAAAAACAATAAAGGGATTTATGTCTGTTCAGGCTACCTCTTTTCACAAAGTGTGCAGGAACTGAGTTATTTCAACTAAAGCCTTCTGTCACATTCTGCTAATGTTGACCAGTGGGCTCAGGTTTATTAGGAGACCACATGGTGTGATAAAACATACCTTTTTTTTTTTCTTCCCAGGAAAGTGAGGCAAATACTGGGACTGACATGCAGAAATAATCCGACTCAGAATGACAAGTAGTGGTTTTACAACAAAAAGGAGTCAATGGTCTCCTCATATTATTTAATGGTTATCTCCTCTTACTATAGATTGCGTTCCAGTGCACAAGCAGAGATTTGTGCACGATCAGTTGTGTTACTAAGGAGATGGATTGTTTGCCATTGTACAACCTGGAGCTTTTATCAGAGCTTATGGCATTATTACGGGATCTTATTCATTGTCATCATCAAGCCTGAAAAGCATGATTATTATGTATCATTCTGCTCAGTTGTTCACTAATAGGGTAGGGTGCTCTTTTAGCCACTTAAAGATGGAAGCAATAATTTTGCTACAATTATTTGATGGAACTGAGGAGTTGGAAAGGGCTTGGCTGACCTAAAAGTACTGAATGCTTTCTTAAGCACTTAAGCATCTTAAACATCACTCATCTGGATTCTTTTCCATCTTTTCCATTTTCCATAATGATTTCAACTAAGACACTAAAAATTACACCACTTGTGATGAAAACACTGAGTGGCAAAGACTGAATTATATCGCTATATTGCTGGCTTTTGGATAGCCTTGCCAGATCTTTCCGTGACTTCAAAGACGTTGAATAGCACAGGTACAGAGGACTACACCTCACAGGAGTCTTCAGATGAGACCTCTGAAGATGCAGGAACATTTATTCATAGTTACTTGCTATCTTCCTGTGGTCTGAGGAGCAGCCAGTGCTATTTCATAGTGGTTAAAATTGCCCCCTAAAATGTCTGTTTGTCTGGACTGTCTGCTAGAGTAGCAAGCACTGCTTACCTGGCCCTGCAACACTGGTAGCTGACAGTAGAGGCTTTTTATAACTGGTTTTTAAATTACCTTATGTAGATAATGGTTAATCTTAGAAGTGACTATCCTGGGCTTTCTGTTATCTCTAGTATTTTCCTACTTTGGTCAGAAATTTATGTTCAGAAAGAGTTACAATTTTATGCCATGGTAGGGTGTAACAGATTAAGTTTCATGCGTGCTCTGCTCAGTTGTCAGCCAAGAGAGTAGCATTCTCTCATGCACAAGTAGTGACCATGGCTCTAAATATTTCTGTGAATTTATCATCTGTAGCTAATTCACTTCTGGGCACAGTATATTTAGCATCTATTAACAGAAAAATCAAAGGTTTTGGTTATCAATGCCTTCTGGGGACATCATAAATACTGAGATGATTCACCAAGTTCTAATTGTTTTCTCGACATTTTTTATCATACAGGTTCATAGCCAAGAACATTATGAGGCTGCAGCGTCTGGGGATAACCCATGTTCTGAATGCAGCAGAGGGGAAGTCATTCATGCATGTGAACACTAATGCAGAGTTCTATGAAGGCACAGGCATCAGATACCATGGCATTAAAGCTAACGATACACAAGAATTTAACCTCAGTCGCTATTTTGAGGAGGCAGCTGATTTTATTGAGAAAGCACTTTCCCAGAAGGATGGTAAGGCAAACTGAAATATCTTTCTACCATGTTTTCTGTGCACTGTGTATGTTTCTTAGCAATTTATTTTACTGTTCAAAATGGTTCTTTGCTCAGATTATCAGCTGAATAACCAAGTCAGGCATTCAGATCAAGGCTCTGGATCAAAGACACCAGAATACACGATAAGACATCCTAATCTTCTGTCTATACGTGTAGGTCTCCAGTATATGGCAAATGGAAGTCTGTCACTGTGGGGGTGACTTTGAAAAGTGAAACAGCTGCTGCATCCTATGATAGTGCCTTTTTGGGAAGATGTGTTAAATCACATGAAAAAAATAAAAAAAATAATTTCAGGATCTAAAAGTTGGTTTAGGACACTAGAAATTATAAAGGCAGAAGTGATATAAGTAATGCATTGCTGAAGAGTACTCATACAACCTGCTATATGGGTTCTATTTCCAAATGTACAGTAAGGATAGAGACTGTGGCCTTACAATTTTTATTACATTAAGTCATTAAATTATTTTATGTGATGATTACCTCATTATTCCCTACGATTGCAGGAAGGCTGGAGATGTTATTTGCAATGTTGTTGATTGCCACATTTTTCTACAGTGTGTTTCCTCAGAGCAGAAATCCTAGGACATAGTGCAGTGGGCCAGATGGTGTTTGTTGTTGTTTGACTATTTCAGCATACCAGTTATTTCTACACATGCTTAATTTCTTTCTTGCTTCATAACCGAACATGGAAAAGGAGGAACAAGAACTCCCACAATTCTAGAAGTTCTTTCTCTGAAATGGGCAAAAGGGGTACTAGAGCTGTGATGTGCTTGTGACAGATGGAAGGAAATTTTACCTGCAGTTTGGTGGAGGATGAAAAATTCTAAAAATTGAAATGCGACTCTTCCAGTTAGCACTGTGACTCACTGAAACAGGTTGCAGTAGGAAGGAAGATTTTAACAGTGCCAGCTGTGCCATGACTGGCCCTACTCAGTTTGATCTAAACAGTTGCAGAGTCAATCTGAATTTACAGTAACTGTTCTATTTGCTGATTCTTTCTGCCTTAGTAGTCTACCATGCCTGCCACTGTTTTCTCACTGTGGTAAACAAAGAGGAACTTTTACTGGGTGATGCTGGAGCCAGTTTTAAGATTAACTCGCTACTGAAATTCGATAGTTTTGTTTGACATTGAAGTGTAGAGTAAGCACAGTGAAGTGAAGAGGGATGCAGTAGTATTTTCCTTCAATTTCATTTTAGCATTGTAGTTGCATGACGTTCTGGAAGGCAGGTCTGGTATACTAAAGGTCTGGAAGGCAGCCCTTAAGACACTGCCCTTCACAGCGGAAGGCTAGAAACCCTTTTGCTTCTGGTGATTTGCAGAGGGGAAGTCAATTCTCTTCTATGCACATGATCAAGAATTTCTAAATCTTGCTAATTTATGGCTACGGGCTCTCAAGAAATGTTGAGAATGAATTGTTTTAGCTGTTTAACTTGCTACTGATTAGAGATTTGCCTTTGAGCTGAGAAGCCTCTGCAGCTCAAGGCAAATGTGGTAACAGGCTTTCTGTTACTGTGGTTCAAAGCAAGTTGCGGTTATGATGAAAATGTGTGTGTATGGTTCATCTGTGCTCTTGTCTCAGAAAAAAAGTTACTCTGGAGAGTAGCCTGGGGCCATATTTCCCACTGCATTTGGGAAAGGGAAAAATTTTGTGTCTGGAAAAGCAGGTCAAAGGGGAAGCAGCTGAGAAGCAATAAAATCGAGTTAGATTTCTCAAAGGGAGCAGTGGCCTGCTCTGTTATTGTTGGATACCTACCTACAAGATTTACCCATGTGGTGGGTCGACCCTGGCTGGATGCCAGGTGCCCGCCCACCAAGCCGCTCTATCACTGCCCTCCTCAGCTGGACAGGGGGAGAAAAATACGACGAAAGGCTCATGGGTCAAGATAAGGACAGGGAGATCACTCAGCAATTACTGTCACGGGCAAAACAGACTCAACTTGGGGAAATTAATTCATTACCAATCAAATCAGAGCAGGATAATGAGAAATAAAACCAAATCTTAAAACACCTTCGCCCCACCCCTCCCTTCTTCCCGGGCTCAGCTTCACTCCTGATTTTCTCTACCTCCTCCCCCCAAGCAGCACAAGGGGATGGGGAATGGGGGTTGTGGTCAGTTCATCACACGTTGTCTCTGCTGCTTCTTCCTTCTCACACTCTTCCCCTGCTCCAGCGTGCGCCCCACTCACGGGAGATAGTCCTCCATGAAATTCTCCAGCATGGGTCCTTCCCATGGGCTGCAGTTCTTCACAAACTGCTCCAGCGTGGGTCCTTTCCAGGGGTGCAGCCCTTCAGGAGCAGACTGCTCCAGCATGGGTCCCCGAGGAGGTCACAAGTCCTGCCAGAAAACCTGCTCCAGCATGGGCTCCTCTCTCCACGGGTCCACAGGTCCTACCAGGAGCCTGCTCCAGCATGGGCTTCCCACGGGGTCACAGCCTCCTTCGGGCATCCACCTGCTCTGGCGTGGGGTCCCCCATGGGCTGCAGGTGGATATCTGCTCCACTGTGGACCTCCACAGGCTGCAGGTGGACAGCCTGCCTCACCATGGTCTTCACCAGGGGCTGCAGGGGAATCTCTGCTCCGGCACCTGGAGCATCTCCTCCCCCTCCTTCTGCACTGACCTCGGTGTCTGCAGAGTTGTTTCTCTCTCATATCCTCACTCCTCTCTCCCAGCTGCTGTTGCACAGCAGGTTTTTTTCCCCTTCTTAAATATATAATCCCAGAGGCGCTACCAACATGCGCATGGGCTCAGCTTTGGCCAGCAGCGGGTCCGTCTTGGAGCTGGCTGTCACTGGCTCTATCGGACATGGGGGAAGCTTCTGGTATCTTCTTACAGAAGCCACCCCTGTAGCCCTCCCCACTACCAAAACTTTGCCACGCAAACCCAATATAACCTAACAAATATGTAGAATAAGTTCCCTAATCAGTTAGCTGGAAGCATGTTACTGGTGCTGGCATAGGTGTGATTAGATGTTTCCAGTTCTTGTTGCTGTAAGTCAGCAGTTTCATTTACTTCAGTGTTAATGTGGCTTCATAAATAGCCAGAGGAGTAGCCAGGTATGATCCAGCATGGAGTTAGCGTAGGAATTGGCAGCAAAAAGGCTGGATATCTTTGAAGAGATGCAATATAGGACAAACAGCATATTTATCTGTCTTTAGTGTATTTTACACTTTGTATCATTTATTTGTGCTCTTTGGTACTGGTCATCTTTAGGGGCAAGGCTTATTCTAAACCACAAAAGATTGGAGAAGTGTAGTAAAGAGACACAGTTTGACTCTTTGTCATATAGTAGCAAATATGTTTTAGTGTGAATGTTTGATATACAACCATTCTTTTTTCTGCATTATCCTTGATGACCGACTGCGTGGCTACTAACAGAGTGATAGCACCTTCCTTCCAAGTTCTACATGTCTTCTGTAGCATTCAGAATTTACATTTCTCAAGCTGCTGGAGGACTAATATTATCACGCTTTATATCCTAGCTATTTCATGTTGCTTTTCAAACATATATCCCAGTATAACCCAAATTATGACCTGTCTTCCCTGCAGGACAAGTGTTTGTGCATTGCCGTGAGGGCTACAGCCGTTCTCCTACACTGGTCATCGCCTACCTCATGCTTCGCCAGAATATGGATGTCAAGTCTGCATTGAGCACTGTCCGGCAGAAGCGAGAGATTGGCCCCAATGATGGCTTTCTAAGGCAGCTTTGCCAGCTCAATGAGCAATTAGTGAAGGAGGGCAAACTGAAGCCCTAGAACAGAGCACCGTAGTATTTTTTGAAGTTTCTCAAACCATCAGAGGACGTCTTAGGTGCTTTAGATTCCCAAACCCCAACCACCAAGCTAAATCACGTAATGTGAGGGAGGCAGAATTCCTGCTCTTGTCTAGTGAAAGTACCTTTCTTGAACTCTGGGTCTGTCTTTCAAGATGGCACAAAATTGTGTCATTGTGCGGAGCTGTTGCAATAAAGAGGTGTTTTTAGAGGGGTAACTCCAGTGATAACAGCTGTCTTCACGTGTATTTCAGAGCCCCCTGCAGACTCTGTAGCATATGTGGTTTGCATTGACATTGAGTGTGATTCATTTAAGCCTTGTCTTGTATCCCACCAGAGCACCAGTTTCTGAGAGCCCCAACACATCTCTTCACTCACCCTTGACTGAAGTACTGTATTTTCTAAAGCTTCTTTTTCATGCACACAGGTGCCTAAAGTTTGAGTGTAGGAGCTTCAAGGAATGGAGAAGCGTATATACAAATGCACAGATGCACTCGCATGTAAAATGAAGTGTATGCAGTGTTGTGTTTCGTGTGGATTTATGCAATACACAGTGTGTGGTAGTAAAGCCATTCAGAGCCCAATCTTGATGCACACTGTATTTCCAAGAATATTTGTACCTCTTGCTGTTGTGATTGACGTGAAATAGTCTGATATTAAATGCTCTTTTATTTTTGTTTTGAAGTCATACTAGAAGAAAAAGTCAAGAGCAAATGTTGAGGAAAAAAGCAAGGAAGAAATAATGTCTGTATTTAGGAGTGCTTGTACTGGATGTATGATAAAGTACTAAGTATCACAATATAATGACTCCTGAGGCTTGTATTAATTACAGTGTCTCTCTCCCTTCTTTACTATCGCCGTTCATTAACGTAGAATGGAATGAGCACATATGCAGATTACTTCCAGCAGGGCAGCACAGGTGTGCTTACAAAGCAGTTTGCAGAAGTACGCTCTTGACTTATTGGATTGCTTGCATGGTATCATTAAACAGAAATGAGCATTGTTACGTACCACATGGAATAGGAAACATTTTCTTTCTATTAAAATAAATGATGTCTTGATTGTGTTGGACATACAGACGAAGTGAGTCATTGCAATGTTGGGAGAGGGAGCTTTGTTTACAGTGTGCCTGACTTAGCGTGTAAATGTGTACCTGTGAGTTACCGCACTGTGTTAACGCAAAGGGTCTCACTCTGCAAACTCGGAATTGTTGGTTAAACTGACAGAACCTGAGGTGTATGCGTTCCCTTTTTATCTGTGCTTTAATGTAGTTCTAGATTGAAAATCTTAACGCTATTTTAAACAGAACACTGTTGTGTTAGTAACACACGTAAGCCCAGATCTAGTTTTGTATATTCAGTTCACTAAAGGACTTAATGGTTTTACTTCTAGTTGTTGGGGCCGTGTAGTTTGGGGGGGTAGGAGTGGTGGGAGGGAGTTCTGTATAGCTAGATACATTTCTTGAAATTAAACTCCAGAGGTGATTTTTCTGGTTGAAGACCAGGCTTATTTCTGTTTCCTTGCACAGGATGGGAGCCACATCAAGTAGCCTTTTCTCTTTTGTGTCCTTTAAAGGGACAACTGGGGAGCACTCTACATAATGTTTGCTTTCACCTCCCTACAGTCAGTCAGTATTTAGTGTTTGCTTTGACTCAGGATGGTTCACTAATAATGAATTGTCTGATTACACACCTGTTTCCTTTCTCCTTTACATCAGTATTAAATTAATCGCTTCTTCAAAATTCCTGGTCACTAATTTCATGCTGTGTAGCTTGGGGAATAGGAATACTGGCCTTATCTTTTCTACTATACTGCCTTTTTCGTACTGCAGTCTTATTTATAAATCATCCTTTTAAAATTTTTACTATGGGCATAGGTTTTTTTTCCTATATCTCCTCTCACAACATGTATTCATAATACCTATCTGCACTACAAGAAAAAGAACCAAAAAAATGGAGATTCACGTGTACACACTTTGTCTTTGACCTGTTACTTAGAACTCAAAAGTTCCAGTCCATTAAAGAGGTAAGAAACCATTAGGCATTAGATTTTTGTTACTCCTTCATAGATTGAAAGAAGGCTAATAGTTGTCAGATTAAAACCAGAATGGTTTATTCAAATTGGGTCTGTTTACCTTATGGTGATGGGTTTGTATTTGTCAGTATCAAGAAATACTGACAAATCAAGACATAGAAGAATTTGTTCTTATATTCAAGATGTTCTTTTAATTCGTAGGACACTGCTCACTTCTAGCAGTAACTTCAGTGGTACTCTGGCCCATTTATCTCAGTATAACAAAACTGGTTTAGCAAACGTTTTGTAATATTGGGGTGGAGAGGAGGAAATAAGACAATGCTATAAATTGATTTTAAAAATGGAGCTCTAAGACGGTATATGCTATTTTGAGTGACTCAGTAATGAAACTATTTCTAGCTCTGCTTTTAGAGTAGGCTAAAAATAGTTAGAATGTCAGACCACTGCTCCGTTAATGGATCATACCCTTCCTCTTCTAGTCTTATCGTGCTGTTTAAGTACAGTAATGTTGCAAATTCCTCTGCCTATTTTAGCTGGCCAAGAAGAGCTTGTATGCCTCTAATCCATAATGATATGCTCTATACTTCTAAATTTCTCTTTCTGATTGTAGAAGGAAAGATTGTATAAAAACAGGAATTAGAGCTTTCTTTCCATGTAATATGAAATTGAGAAAATATTGGAAGAAATGCACCTTTTTATTCTTCTGAAATTACTGCACACCTGCCCGTTGCTGTGTGATGTTCCTTACAAGCATGCTAATTGGGGAAGATATGTTTTAGAACAACCATTTGTTGCAAATAGCAACACTACATTGTTAGAGTCGAAATGTCTGGGCTATAGCTAAAATAATGTGATCTGGATTTACATTAATACGTTTATCCTGAATAGCAGCGTGGTACGTTCTGTGTGGATGACACTCTGGAGGAGGAATGGGGTCTCTGTAAAATATGCATTATCATAGAACAAAGACATCTACCACGTCAAATCCAGTACAATGAAAGAAAAAGCAATAGCTTGGGGGATTTGTACTTAAGAGTTGGTGAAGTCGGAGAGGGGGGAAGAGTGGAGGCGAGAAACTAATAGCATTTTATAGCAAGGAACAAAGAAGAAAGTCCAGAGAGAGAAAATGATGATATATGTAAAACTAAATTCGCTTTCTACTCATGCTGAACTAAATCTTTCTCAGCTGTTGCATAACCACAGGAGAGAAGTTTGTAACTAAAAATTACGATTCAAAGCAAAAATAACATTTTCTGAGTGTTTTCTTCGTCCTTTGGTCCTGCAGCTGAGACTGCAATGTTGACAACAAGCGTCGTACCTAGCGTGCTACTCTGAACCGTGGGTACTGTCAGGAAATACTTCTTGAGAGAATGTTGCAGTATGTCACTGCTGAAACGTGAACATTTCATTTCAAACTTAGAATTAATAGCATCTGAATGCAGGACTAGCAGCCACAATATGTTGTATTGTAATTCCATTTTTGGATGTTGAGCCTGTGTTAGCATTGGACATGTTTTTCTCCTACAACATGAGTATGCCTGGCTTACCTCTCGTGGTGCTGTGAGAATTAATTAATCTTCATAAAAGATTTGAAGATGAAAAGCACTGCGTATAAGAACACTACATGCTCTCTGAGTTGAAAAAACAGACTTGTGTCAAATATATCTTCCTCCTGCTGAGCAAAGGAGAGTAGCAGAAAGGATATTTGCAATGTCTGTTTTCATCATTTAAATATTTTAATTGAGCTATCTTCTGTTGTCCAGAACTAATTAAATCTCTGATACTAGAACTAGAAGCAGGATTTTTTCCCTTCTTTTTTTTAAATGAGTTCTGCTACTTTAATGTTTTTAGCACAGAGGGACTGTCTAATGGAATCTCACTTAGTATAGCACAGAGGTTTCTTCTAAAATTACTTTCTGGGCTTCGCCAATGAGTAAAACTGAAAATAGAACAGGCCTGAGAGGTATCTCTTAAGGATTTGTTTGTGAGAATTAGTGTCCTATTAATTTCTTCTATTCTGCAAATAAATCCTGGAAATGCAGATTGTGTGAGTAATTCAATTAAGTCCTGGGGGTTTTTTATTGTTTTAATTCCAGCATGCCAAGGTCGCTGGCTGGCTGACTCACCAGATGGAGCTGTAGGCTTGTTATTCTTCACCAGATAGTCATCATTCCATCCCTGAACAATGCTATTGTGTGAATCTAGTGTGTTCTTGTCTTATCACTGGAAAAGGCAAGCCACCAGAATGATTTACCACTGCATTTGCTGGTCTCTGGTGGGAGAATACTAAGATTCCATTTATTCTTGGCTACTTGGAGGAGATCACATCATAGCATTCAGACTGATACATTCACAAGGTAGTATGTGACTCAGCAAAATTCTTCTGAGACAGATAAAAGTTGCTTGGGCAAGGGCAGCTTAGCAGCCTCTTAGAAAAAGAACTGCTTGAGAAGCACACAAGTTCTTCTTGAGCGTGTCAGAAACGGAATTCCTGGGCAGCGTGTAAATGATGAGCCATTGCCCACAGATAAGCTTAAATTGCACACGTATCATGTATCTTAGGGCCTGGGTACCTAACAGAGCACCCCTTGGCCCAGGCGTGGGCAGAGCGGGGCGCATAGCGAGCACCAGGAGTTACCAGTGACAGAACTGATTCCAGAAACTGGTTTATCCGTGCCTGCCTTCATGGCACAGAGGTGCAATGCAAGCACATCAGGACAGAAGTCTGAGCCCAGAAAGCAGCAGCAACAGATTCAGCCTAAGTATCTAATGCCAATGTACCCCTTGTACACGCTCCCTTAACATGTCTGATTCCTTCTTAGCATGGCTAAGGCTTTTCAGCTCAGAAAACAGCATCCCAGTTCTGAACAGAGAGGATCCAAACTTGGTTCCCCCCTGGTGGGGGAAGGTTCATGCTGAAAGCGTGCTTGGTATATCCTTTTTTTTTTTTTCCCCTGTGCTTCATTAACAGTGCAAAAGTAAATTGATTGTGGGGGGCTGCAGCCCAGACCATGTCTGCTTTGTTGCAGAAAGTACTGTGAGCAGGCAAGCAGTTACAGGACGTGGAAGAATGTTTTTGTAGTTAAGGAATCTGAATGTCTATGGGATTTGGATTCTTTTCTTGCCTCTATTAGGCTGCCCTCCTAGCTTGGGGACAAGAAGTTTTAAGCCAGAGGCTAAATATAGCTTTGGATTTTTACCTTCATAGAGCTTTTGGTATTATTTCTCCCAGTGGGTAATACAGATAAATGTTAAGACAGTTAATAGAGGGGATTGTTTAAGTACTTAGAGAAGCTACATCAAGAAAATTTTCATGGTTTATGTGACAACTGATTACTGTAAATGTGGTTCTCTGTGGTAGGCCTACACTGACTTTTGGAAATATTCTCTAGGCAGGCATTACATGAAAAGAAATAACAGCAACTGAGCTTTGATAGATACATACAATTCTGAAGGCATCTAAATAGGGGGGTGAATAGGTAGCAATGGTTCAGTGGTTACCAGTACTCAATTTTCTTCTGCTCTCCTGTCCTGCTTTTCAGCTGTACCCCATTGTGGTACAAGCTGCGATCTCGCTTTGGGCAAGGTCACTACTGGTGAGTACCACTACAAGTGGTATTCCTAAAAGAATACTAAGTTAAAAATCTTTGTTTAGTTCCTGGTCATCCTAACCGATTTGTTCAGTTAAAAAACAAAACAAACTAAAAAACCAAAATAAAACCCCACACCTTTTATCCCTTTGAGGGCCATTAGAAGATCACATGTCAGTATTTCCAAATAAAAGAAAAAAATAGCTGCATTGTAAAGCCTGAAAACAGAACTTGAGATCATTACACACAATTTCAAGTATAACTTAACTTAATCATGGTAGTCTAGCCTGTTCTTTGAAGGAAAAAACCCCCCACAACCCTACAACCCCTCAACCAACCAACAAAAATCTGCGAGGAAGGTGATCCCACAGCTTTTCTGTCTTCTCTTCAGAATCCTTTTTATTTGGTGGGCACTCATCTGATGCCCTTGTGAAGTGAATAGATTTCACCTGTAGCTCTAAGCCAAAAATAGTTATGAATGAAAGATAATCAGTGCTGTTGGTGATGATGATGATTATAGGGAAAAAGGAATCGGCACATCTGAGGCAAATTATGTGACAACAGTCTGTATTAAAGAATGATATCCTGACTGGCTGTGGAGAAAAAAAAAATGTAAAATGAAAATAGTATGTTGTATCCCTCCATAAAAGCAGAGCAGTTTCTGAGATGGTAGGGTGCATAAGGCGGTGGGATGGAGGAGAGGAGGGAGGGGAACAGACAGTGAGGGCACACGGTTGTGTGCAACACAGCGCACGAGTGCTGTTAGAGATTCTTTGGAATATTTGGAAAGGAGGGCTCTTCTGAGAATGCTAATCTCTATAATTTGGGGCAGAGAGAGAGCATGTCACAGTGTGTCTCAGACACTATTATTTTAGGAAAGGACCACTGTACAGAGCAGGTGGGCTAAAGCTCATGAAACTCGGTACCACTGGTGCGTCTGCTGCGTGTCTCTGTGTCTGTGTAAGGCTGAAGAGGTGGAACGTCTTCAGGTCGTTGCTGTGGTTTATTCTTTATCATCAAGGTCACACCAAGGCAGAACACACCTCCACTTTAAATTTGGTGACACCTGTTTTCTGTGCCAGGTCAGGGGGATTGTCGGAATGGAATGCAAGCCTTAGGTAGTGAGTCTTACAGTAGAAGAGAAAAGTCAGACAGTGAATCACTTTTCAATCTCTTCTACATGAAATATTTTCAGGAGGTTGTATGCGACAGAATGCAAGCCTTAGGTAGTGAGTCTTACAGTAGAAGAGAAAAGTCAGACAGTGAATCACTTTTCAATCTCTTCTACATGAAATATTTTCAGGAGGTTGTATGCGACAGAATGCAAGCCTTAGGTAGTGAGTCTTACAGTAGAAGAGAAAAGTCAGACAGTGAATCACTTTTCAATCTCTTCTACATGAAATATTTTCAGGAGGTTGTATGCGACAGAATGCAAGCCTTAGGTAGTGAGTCTTACAGTAGAAGAGAAAAGTCAGACAGTGAATCACTTTTCAATCTCTTCTACATGAAATATTTTCAGGAGGTTGTATGCGACAAACATTGCAGGTGTCCCTCTACTGCTTTAAGCACACGTTTTGCTTTCAGTAGCTAGGATGAGCTCAGTGTAGTATCTAACCTTACTTAAAGCTGAGATGCTTTCCCATTAATGTATTTAGCCTGACATCATTTGCAAATAACTTGAAAGTGGCTGTCGTCTTGAGACAGAGAAATGATGCAGCTATCACCACTATCATCTTATTTTTGCAAGGAAGAAGAATACCATAGATGAGATTTTAAAACATGACACATGAATATCTCTTGGCCATAGGTGCCCTAGACATAAAGTCATCAATTCTCTCTTTTTGTCGGTTGCATCATGAGTGGAAATCAGCCTGGTCATGTTCTTGTGTTTAAAACAAGCAGATGTCCTATATCCAACACTTGCTCAGAATGTCAGCAGAAGTAGTAGTATGCAATGAATTTAAAGCAAATGCAAATGCTTTTTTTTTTTAAAGTGATAAAAATGTGAGAAAGAGCACATCAAAAAGCGTGGTGTACATCATCCTGGCTGTTTACCCTAACTAACGTATTCCAAGTAGCTTATTTTTTAAGGAAAACTAAACAAAACAACTTCTCATTTTGAAAAGAAGCTCTTTCCTGTTTCTTCCAGTACATTTGTGAAAGAAAATGTAGAGCTCCTTGTTTTGTAAAGGGAAAAAAAAGCTAACCCCCCCAATCATTTGCCTGCAGAGACTGAAAAGCATAACTACTGAGCTACGGTTTCTAGATTTGTTTACTTTATACCGGGGCGGGGGGGGGGGGGANAAAGACAATAGCCAAAGATTCAAATATGGAGGTGGAAGCAGGTTTTAATTATAACGTTGTTAGAAAAAACTGCAGAAGGACTTGGCAGGTTGCAATTCATCCTAGTCTTGTCAATCACCGTTGTTGCCAGGCACAAAAATGAAGCGCATATGAGAAGTTTTTACATAGAAGTTGTGGAATATTGTCACTAACCCACCCCCACACACCCATTTTATTTCACACTGACAAAAGCTGAGATGAATGAGTTGTTGTCTGGCCCTTCCCACTTTGTATAGTCATTGGCTGGCTTGGTTCTAAAAAGGATTTAAAAAAGGGGAATAATGTGCCTTTGCCTGGGATCTGAGACTGTCAGGGTGCTGAAAAGCTAATCTGTGAGCTGCCACCATGCAGATCTCGTGGGCTGTGTGCTCTGTCTGTGTCTTAATACAAATTGCATTTTGGTCTGTGGAAGGCTGGCAGATGTTTAAAAATGATGCTACAGAAATCATTCCCGAGATCACTGAAAATACAGAAACACCAATGGAGCAGACTTTCAGCAACAACAACACAATGAACCAGGCAAAGCATGGAGGAAGACACATACAACAAGCTCCGGACCCTAACGGTAAGAAAAAGAACATCATTATTACTGTTTTGGACCCTAACAGACCGTTTGTAGAAGAGTACTTGTTATCATATATGTTTATTTATCAAAACCTTTAGGTGTGGACCTAATGCTGTACGTGATAGGGAGTTACATCTACTGCTGAAGAAGTATCAGTGTAAACGTTAGAAGGGATATACCGGAGTTTACTGGTGAAAAACGTGGTCTGTCTGTTGAACAGTCCTCAGGTACCACAGTATGCGTTCCTGTTCTGCCCAGCTGCGCTCCGCAGACACAACTCCAACACATAAAACCTGTAGAAGCTATTACTTTAATTTCTCTGTGTTTTGTGCTTGCAAGCACTGTGAGGAAACATCACAAGTCATCTTTCTCTCTTTGATGTCAGGATGGGGCAATGGGTTGACCATGGAGATAATAATATAAATTCTTAATATTTAGAAAGAGTCACACTGGTGATGTCTAAGCTCATACAGCACAAATGGCACGTGGAGGTTGGACTCAGCTAGATGAGAGGAGTGTGCTGCTCGCTGTCCTTTGCCAACAGACAGATTCCAGCAGCCAAGAAAGCTGTTACGAACAGTTAAAGCACTCCCAAGGGGAATTCATGCCCAAATGAGTTGGAGGGGACTCTGTTTTGCAGAGGTGTGCAATCTTGGGATCAGTTTGGCTACTTCAACAGCACTGACATACTTCGTAGTATCTTGTCACTGCATTTGGCCACGTGTCTAACATTAGCAATGATGCAAAACACAGGCTTTGAGAGGGGAGGTGGAAGATGGGGAGTTACCACCAGAGAAATGTAGTTTTAAAGAAGTGTTCTACTGGCAAATAGGGTGAACCTGGTCCTCCAGACCGACACATTTGGCTACCAAATGCATGTAACAAGTCAAACTTACAGTTTCCACTATTGTGCAGTGCAGATCTGGGCTAGCCTTCATTTTCTGGGGACAACTGGAAGGGAATTGTGTCTTTCTCCTGCAGCTGTCAGTTAAGGTGTTTAAAGCCATAGCATTAACAATATTTTAAAAGAAAGAAAAATGAAGTCATGTTTTTGAGAGTGTGATGTTATAAGGGTCTTAAATCCCTAAAAATGGGAGCACTCTGCTTCTCACAGGCAGCCCCACCAACCACCAAGTCAAGGCAGGTTGGTTTTGTTGTTACGTCTGAATACCTTCATTTTTTAGCCTCTTACTACTCTGACATCAACTGGGGGGAATCTGTCCCACAGATAGGTGCATATTTTTGGAAGTGGAAAGGACATTTACTTAAGAAAGAGAGAGTGAAGGAGACTGGACAGTTATTCAAGATAGAAAATGGTCTCACAAACTTATTTTAATATCTTTAACACAAGGAATCAAAATGATGATCCAAAGTGGTCAGATCTTCCCGGGACACGTGACGTTGCACCAGACCATGAATAATTTTGCAGTATGTGGAACCTGCACACATACAGGACAGGACGTATATGCACAGAAAATAGACCTATAGCTGAGGCAAATGCCTTTATATTTACCTGTATCTGCCTATGTGCAACGGTGGTACAATGCACCTGATTCAGAGCGTTATTTTTTTACGTAGACAGACATAATTTTCTTAAATGCTTAGGGAACCTGGGAGGATTAGGCTACGTGAACATGGAGGTCAGTTGTCAGCATTTTTGCCACAGCGTTACGACAAGGATTGTTTCATTTCATTAATGCAGTCCTTAAAACTTTTAAAAACCGAAATCTTGCTAGCTGTACTTCGATAAATATAAACCTGAGCACTAAAAATCATGTTTCTGTACTTCACAGGAAAAAACTACAAATTAAAATGTCTGTACAAATATTGTTCTGTCACTAATGGCTCAGGTCAGAATTCTCTCGTGATGTACTAAGGAGGGACCCACCTTGTGCACAGCAAGGAGAACGGGCCTAAGAGACGCAGCCTTCTCTTTGTGAGCTGGCCTTTGAGGATTTCCACCACAAGTAGCGTTCCTGAGTTAGAACTACCCTTTGGACTAAGAGAAGAACATTAACGTGTTTATCTAGATGCAGTTCTTTGATAAACACCTTCAAAAATCAAATTCTGGGTCTTCCAAACAAGTCAGTCAGCCAAGCATGTCACTTGGCAAAAGAGTTGCCTTTGGAAAAAGTCTGTTCCTACAGTTGGGAAGTTTTTCTAAATCCTTAACGCTAACAAAACCTTGTATTTCCTAATGTTTCATTTGCCTACAGCTATCCATTGAGAGGGGAAAGGGGGGAAAAAACAACCGTCGGGTTCCTAATCAGCCAGAAGGTGCCTCTGGCTGTCTGAAGGGAACGATGTGGGATGTGGGATCATCACGGAGAGCAGTGAACTTGGAAAACCTGATGCCTGAAGAGTGGGAATCCCTTAGGACTGTTGTTACCTGCTAATTTCCCTAACCTGGAACACATTATGCTAGCTAAAAAGCACTTAAGGAACACTTTCTTTGTTGCAAAAGAATTGAAATCTGGAATCAAAATAGAGTTAAACTAGAGCAGTGGGGAAAGGTTTTGCCCACAGGTAAATGAAGCCAGGAGAATCCCATCAAAACTTCCCATGAAGTAACCGCGGCTGCTGGGGTTACACTTCAGAAGCTCCACTGCCACCTGCACAGCCCTGACATGGAATTTACCTAGTGGCAAGAGGAGGATTTTACTCATCAGTTTGTACGTTGTTACTCAAGGGTCTCGTAACTAGAGTAGCCAAATATTCAGAAGCTGCACGAGTGAGTCTTTGGAGAGACTCTTCCCAAAATCTGCCGCTCAGGATGTCCAGCTTGTATCTAGTTCAGAGCTAGATATCTGCTGCGGAAACAAACAAACAAAAAAGGGCTTTCTCAAGGATGGGGGAGAAAGTAGTCAGTAATTAATGTGTTTGTTGTTTGCAGATGCTTCCGACTTCAGCTGCAGAGAAATGCGAACCACCCGCTATCTCACCGAGGGGCCTTGCCGCAGCGTCAAGCCTGTCAAGGAACTGGTCTGCTCTGGGCAGTGTGTCCCCTCGCACCTCCTTCCCAACTCTATTGGCAGAGGGAAGTGGTGGCGTCAGAATGCCCTGGATTATCGCTGCATTCCTGCTCACACTCGCACGCAGCGCATCCAGATGGCTTGTCCCGAGGAAGAGACTCGGACTTACAAATTCCGAGCTGTCACGTCCTGCAAATGCAAGCGCTACACTCGCTACCACAACCAGTCCGAGCTGAAGGACTTTGGAAAGGAAACTGTCAGGCCTCAGAAGAACAAGAAGCCCCGTCTCTCCAGAGCCAGGAGCAGCAAATCTAACCAGCACGAGTTAGAAAATGCTTATTAGAAGGTGGCTCTGAGCGATACAGCCTAGCAGCTCTGGATATTTTACAAGACATCAAGTGGCACTCACATGGCAGGCCACAGCATGACGTTCTGACTGCAGTAGGTTCCAATTCCTTCTGCTAAGCTGGGTCAAAGGCTCACGTAGTCAAAAATCTATCAGATTATAGCAGTTATGGTCTGATAAGAGAATGAGATAAACCGAGCTGGAGGTAGCAACACCTAAATTCAGTCTGAGAGGAGAGATACACCTTGGAGGTTCATGTGAGGTCATGTGGCTTGTACAAGTAGGAGGGCAGAGGAAAGTGAAGCTGTTACGGTGACAATCACACTTTGTTAGAAGTCATTCTCACTTTATGTGAAAAGAACACTGAGATCCCTTTCCCACTTCTAGAAGTGCCGTGATGCAGGACAAGCATGCCGTTAGGGAAGCACCAGGAGAGTTACCGCTCTCTGAACGACTTGTAGAAAGTTAGCGATGGCAGGGGTTTCAACAGTTGTGGTGGCTGAAGTCAAATTGTTGGGACATTAAGACCCTGTCAGATGTCCTCATGCCCCAGTTGTTTCCTCTAAAAACAAAAATCACAATGTGACACTCGTGTTCTCAAAACAAAAGTGTGACAAATCTATTTCATACTTTTAATTAAAAGACTGTAGGATCAACAGATTCAAACCCGAGATTTGACAACTAAAACCGTATTTGGTTTAGGGACAATGATTTGTTTTAGGAACAATTAAACAAATTCTACTAAGTGGGGCAGGTTTATGAAATGGATGCTCCTCTCAAACCAGATAACCTCACTGATGTTTGTCCTGTAAACAGCTAACGATATGCATAATTTAACATAAAAGATACTGCTTATTCCTTATTTCCTAGAACACAATTGTCTTTAGTATCAGCTCAGATATCTCAATTTACATTTTCTATTCTGTAGAGTTTGGATTATCTGGCCACACGCTTCGTAGTGCTAAGACTGTGCAAGCCAAGTTCTGGGAGTCAGGTGCTGGTTCTGCATTAAAAGTGAGCCTCTGCTAATTTTAAAGTCATGAATTCCTCTAGAAAAGTCTTTGGTATGTGCAACTTTGGTAAGTCTTTAGTTTGACGGCAACTTTCCTTTACTTAGCTTCTCAACATTCAGACTAATGTTTGTGTTTTTACATTAAAGAATATTATTAGAAAGTGAATCATCACGTGCTGTATATATCCTGTAGAAGTGCTAAGCCTAGTATCAGATGAACACAGTTTGGGATGAAGACAGTTCCTCGCTGTTCTTATTTTCTATGTAGAGTTTATGCTGAAATCATATAAACTATGGAAATTTGCGATGTTGATAGATTTTGCAATTATTTTATGTGGGACCAGAACCTAGAGAGAAAAGATATTGTTTCAGAGAGTGAATTACGTATTTATTTTTTCTCAGAAATTATTTATGCAATGTTCTTCCTTGTAGAGAATGAGAAGTAATACTGCTTTAAAAATATTAGTCTGTTATTTTTAATTTTAAATACATTGTTAATAAAGTAGAAACAATGATTAATTATAGGAAGACTCATTGATTTTCAGCTATAGTATAAAGCTGATTTGCTGCAAAGCCAGTGAATTACGGAACGGTCAGGGTGTTGACTCCAATTTCTGTGGTAGAGGGTGTCAGGGTCCTTAATTCTCCATCAATAACCCCCACATCTCTAAAGAAACTCCATCCTGGAACTTCTTGCTCCAATGCACGACATTTTTTCATGGAAAAAGTGTTCCTGGGCAGATTTGGAGCTCAGAACTATTTCAGTATTCTCATTTCTACTTCCCGTGGGGAAGAAAAACTCAGCCAGTTTCAGTTTCCCTCCTACTCCTGGTGACATTTCCTGATCATATGTTCACAACCTGCTAAAGCCACCAAAGAAAACAAGAAGTCTGTGAACTGTCAATCAAGATTTCTTGATTGAAATCCGATTGCTTCAGATTTCTCTCATTGAAAGAAGTGTGGAATCCCTTTGCAAGTGCTGCCAAGCAACAGTTCAACTCTTTAACAATTTGATATTGTAGACCTATGCCTGTTTTCATTTATAAAGCCATGTTCTTTAAGAAACAAAGACATTTTCCAATGAAGTTAGGGAAAACTGAGCTTGGACTGCACATAGCATAGAGATCTTGCAATACAGCTGTAAAGATGAACAGCTTTTTCAAGACAGCCAGTAGATAAGGTGTCCTTTCACTACTATTATTTGATACCTCATATAAAAACCTAATACAAACAGCTGTCATACCTGAGCCAACATTTTCCAGACTTATCCTTGACTTTATGAATTTGGCACTTGGGGGCTTAATTTTCGGAAATCAGCATGAACACCTGCAAGTGCTTCTTAAGTAAGAAAAGCATCTCAGTTCCTCTGAAAAGCTGTTCCACGGTCTCACTGGCATCTAAAGTTACTGAAATATTGTTTTTAAAATGTTGACTGTGATAAGCCGGTGAAAGAGACTTACTCCACTTTATCTGAGACCTCGTGCTGGGTTCCAGGCAGTTCAGAAGCACAGGGCCTGCTGCAGGTGAACCGGTAATATCTTTCCCCCAAATGTTTCACCTAAAAGACATCCTCTTCCAAAAAAAACCCCCATCCTCCCACACAGTTCTCTTCTACCGAAAGCACAAAGTTTCCTGCTCTTAAGCTGCCATTCAGGATCTTGCACTTTTCTGACTTACAATGTAATGATTGGTTCTTTGCGTGTTAGAAAAGCTTTTACAAGAACACCAATGGACAGGGAGTCCTGAGGCGCTTACACCGCTGTATTTCCTCTCAACGCCCATCCTGTTTACAGCTGCTTCTCAGTGGTTTCTTACCACAGGTTAAAAGTGGATTAGATGAGCAGTCTGCAGATACGCTTAGTCTTCTGTACTCTTGCTCCTGAAACAGTCCCCTCCAAGCACCTCTTCTGCAATTTCTGTTATCAGGAGAGGACCAGGAAAAAGGCTGCAAGCAGCTGGAAAAATCAAAATGTGGGATGTTTCACAGAGGCAGACTGCTAAATTCCCTGCCCCCCCATGTGGGTTCTTTTCAAACAGTTTATTTATTTATTTGTTTCTTTATTTTCACACGCTCTCTTTTTTTTTTTTTAAAAAAATACCCCTAATAAAGCTGTACATGATTTTAGCCTCAGACTAGTACACATCCCTTACAGCTGTTAGTAGGGCTCTAGACCAAGACAGAAATTTAGAGTCTGACTTACTGGTCTAACAAACAATATCAGCGTTTGCTGAAAGCATGATTTACGACGCAAGGGACACGCTGTACAGGGGCGATGCCATCGCTAACTGGGGGTTTGAGAATGAGCGTCCGCAGGGAATTGCAGTTTGTCTTTCCCACCAAATCTATACACTTCCAGTTCCTTCCAAAGAAAAAAGCTTGATACTGTACACAGAGGAAATAACTGAGAACAGAGCGACTTTATAGATTGTCCTTACATCAGTGAAACATTACTGGACACAAGACATAACATAGGACAGGCTCCTTCAGAGCAACAAATACTCCGAAGGGCAGAGACCTGCTGTGCGCTCCTTTTACAGAAGCATTAAACAGTTTTTCTTCAGGACTAGAAACTCTTCAGGCAAGAGCGAATTTCTTCATTGTAATTTTTGCAATAAAATAGCACAACAGTACGTAATTGAAGTGCTGCTGAACTATAAGTAGTAACAGGTCACTGAATTTACCTTCGCTTGGCTGCAGGCAGCTGCCTGTCAGCAGCCGAACAACTGTCGCAATGGGTAGTCCACAGAAAAACAAGCAAGGCGCTTTTTTCAGGCAGGGTTCATGATTTCTCCAAATCAGCTTTGAACGTTCATTTATCCCCCATTTTTATTTCCAATTTGTGTAGACAACGAACCATGGTGCATTCTCTACACTACACTCACTGACTTAAAAAAAACAGCCAGTGTGCCTACTATATTTCTTTTTCTGGCAAAAAATACAATTTTGCTATTATTCAGTGCAAGAGAAACGTACAGGCAGCACAAAAAGCCTGCTGGTACCCGCAAGGTCCCGAGGATTTTGCATGAGGTTCAACTTTGTAATTACAAATTGCACAATAAAGAACATAACTTCATTTTCTGGGCCCAGAAAACACATTATGTGTGTGTGTGTTCCGCAAATGTGGTTGAGAAAGTCAGCATCATGAAATACGGAAGGAATAAACATGTATTTTTTTAGCCATATGACATCAACTTATAATTAGGTTGTTTCACTCAAATTAGTGCAGTATACGAGCGCACAGAACAACTTTTCTATAGTAAACAGGCTCCAGAGTCTGAAATGAACATGGAACATATTTATATGTAGCTTGAGCTTGGATTGAATATACTGTAACCTGAAATGTGAATAAACTGAAACTCCCCTTGCTAGGCAAGTAATGGAACTCCACCTTTAAAATAACCCACGGTTTAAAATAAAGCCAGTACAAGCTGCAGAACTTGCAACAAGCACAGCTCATGATATCAGTTACACAAAACTCTGCAACTGCTCCCCTTTCAGCCTCAGCGCCATCAAAGGGCAATTCTGCACAAAGGTTTTTCCAGTCCTACCCAAAGGGATGGGCATTTCCCTCCCGTTCCCAGAATTGGGGGAACAGTTTTTACACTGAATATTGGAGAATTGTAACGTGGAGCTGCAGTGTTCCACGGACAAGGCTCATGATGCCTTGTTGTCTTTTCATTGAACTAGGAATATGGTGCTTTTCTGTATTTTTTGATGCCACAATGAATTTTATTCTCCCAAGAGTATAATAAAGGTACTGTGCCTGAAGCCCGAAGGGAAGGAAGTGATGCTGATTCTTCTGCTCTTTTATGAGGACAAGTTATTACTGAGAAAGAGGATTATAAAACTAATCAGTAAAATCTGAGTAGAGGTAAAACTCATCAGCACAAGCCCTGCTAATTCTGAAATAAAAGTATAAGGAACACAAAGACGATCTTCAAAACATTATCTCACCTCTATGGCATCACAATGTATGGCTAAATTGAACACTTCCAGGGAGGGGCATCCACAACTTCTCTGGGCAACCTGTCGCAGTGCCTCACCACCCTCACAGCAAAGAATTTCTTCCTAATACCTAACCTAAATCTATCCTCTTTTGATTTAAAACCATTGCTCCTCATCCTGTTGCTACACTCCCTGATAAAGAGTCCCTCCCCATCTTTCCTAGGCCCCCTTTAAGTACTGGAAGGTCTTACAGTCCACTATAAGGTCTCTCTGGAGCCTTCTCTTCTCCAGGCTAAGCAACCCCAACTCTCTCAGCCTGTCCTCTCAGGGGAGGTGCTCCACCCCGCTGATCGTCTTTGTGGCCTCCTCTGCACCTGCTCGAGGAGGTCCATGTCTTTCTTACGCTGGGGCCCCCAGAGCTGGACGCAGGGCTCCAGGTGAGGTCTCACCAGAGCAGAGCAGAGGGGCAGAACCCCCTCCCTCGACCTGCTGGCCACGCTGCTTTGGGTGCAGCCCAGGGTACGGTTGGCCTTCTGGGCTGCAAGCGCACATTGCCAGATCATGTCCAGCTTTTCATCCACCAGTACCCCCAAGTCCTTCTCTGCAGGGCTGCTCGCAATCCCCTCATTGCCAGTACCCATGTTTGGGATTGCCCCAACCCAGGTGCAGGACCTTGCCCTTGGCCTTGTTGAACTTCACGAAGTTCACAGGGGCCTACCTCTCTAGCCTGTCCAGGTCCCCCTGGACAGCATCCCTTCCCTCTAGAGTATCAACCGCACCACTCAGCTTGGTGTCATTTTGAACACTTTAGTATCTAAGCGTGTAGTCCATCCCAGCCCTGCTTCTCCCTGGTGCTACCAGGGGCTGACTGGTTCATGCTGGTGCCATGAACATCCAGAGTGTGATGGGAATCGCTTTTTTGCCACATATTGGCAAACTGACCGAGGTGGGGCTGTCAAGACACTTCGGCACTAGCACTTTAGATTGAAACTGTCCCTTTGTTATGAATTTATACAGCACCCTGGACGTGGAAGCATTGGTCCATGCTCGGTGTCCATAAGGGCAATGCCATCACTTCATCTCAAAGGGAAGCAGCCCCAACTCCTTGACTGAGTTACAAGTCCGAAGTTGTGCATCTCCCTGCTGAAGACTCCCACATCAGGCCGTTTGTAGTATTAACCTTCAGACTCCAGCTTTCGTGTTCATGGCTTTCCAGGCAATTTAAATATACTCTCCAACCAAGGAATAAAAGTGTATTTATTTCGTGGTTATCAAGCCCCTAAATTAAACAGACATCTTTATCACTTCACCAACAATTTAATGCTTGTGGCATGGGGTTATTTCAATGTCTTAAGAAAACATCTCAGCTCTGGCTAAATAAATAAGTGATGTCATGCTTCATTCAGACTACCAGATTCTTTGGTGTAAAAACTTCCCTTAGGAGAGGCCTTGGGACACAGTGGCTCCTCTGAGACTATTTACATCTGTCGGATTCTCTAATCTCTTCTTCCTTCCTTCCTCCTCTCTATTTCCTTCCCTTTCACTATAAAATGGCCAGTATTTAACTCTAATGCTTCCAGTCTGCACAACATGCTTTTAGAATTGAGTGGTTGTTGGTTTGTTTTTTTTTTTTTTATAACCAGAAATAAGACTTAATTTAAGGTAATTACTCTCCCATTTGGAGGGTTTTGCTATTTGCAGGGCCTTATTTTTTTCTAGTCAAATTAGCAGGAGAAGTTAGTTTTAAAAGTGATAGTTTTCTTCTAAAATTGTTCTTCAGATTAAGGGTGGTGCTCAGACCCAGAAACTTTTCACTCATGATGAATTTCTGCGTGTCTAGAAACAAAAGTAGCGCTATCAGGAAATCATTATTGAGGGGAGAGAGAGGACGGACGATTGTGTGACTTCCAATGGATTCAGAAAATGCATGTGAAGTTTCAGCCTGCTCATCAATTAATATGGGCCTCTCAATAAATTAATATTCAAATCAGAGGTGTCCGGGGTCCTCCTAGGAGCCAAAAATAGGCCCAGTGATTTTATAAGAGACATTTTTCTAGAATTAGTTTTGGCATTAACATCGCTAATATGGCATCAAGAGCTAACAACCAGTCACGTAAGGATTATTCTTTGGGCTTGCGCTTGCAACAAGAACAGAACGACAGAACTTTGTGGGGTGAAAAGCGGTAATAAACGCAAGCGTTCGACGGAGCATGGTTCAGTGACAGGAACTAGTGAATAGGATATCCTTACCGGCAAAACTGGCACGATTTCAGAATTTAAGCATCGTATCCTCAAGCATGTCCCTTTCTTCTAGTTGGAAATGCTGTCTGTCTAGAACTGAAGGATTTTAGCTGGTTTGTCATTATTTTGGGATGCTTGGAACCTCAAGGTGGCCATCAGATGTGTATGCAAGTGATTTGTAGCATAGGCTGAACAGACACCTGTATGAGCAATAAAATCAGTCCATGCCCAATTTACTGTTAAGCTACACAGCTCTCAAATACAGAATTCTGTCTTGGTCAGCAGTTCCATCGCCCTATATTTACTGAAATACACCGCTATTATTTTGAAGTATGTGTTACATACAGACATTATACCCAATGACTTTGAATTTACTTGTATTTCTCTGCAAACAGTGAAAATATAACTTTTTATACATCTATAGAGAATGCTCTGCTATTTAGAAGGCAAATAGAAGGCCCAAGAGCCGTGGAAATGCCACGTGCCTGAGGCCATTCATGTAAAAGCCCCTAACTTATTACAGAATGATTATGGGTGGTCTTTGGGGCGATGGCAGGTATACTAAAAACATATTTGGAACTGGCTGTTCGGTGAGACCTCACACACAAGTCTGATGAGAAGCTGGTCCAGGAAACTTTTCTTTTAAAAAAAACCCAAAACATAACTAAGAAGAAAATCATGTCCAAGAGAAAACTGCAACCAATATGGGTTTCAGTGGAGCTGTACTGATTTTTGACATCTGGCTCCTAAGACGGTATTTAAAGGACAATCAATCACCCAGGTTCCATTCAATGCAGTTTAAAAAAAAGATCTTTCTACTTATGGAAGGCCAAAAAAGCCATACTAAGCAGGAAAAAGAAACACGTTTAGCAGTAATAATGGAAGGATTCTTCACATCTGCAGCACCTGACAATTTAAAATGAGTTAACATTCACTTAACAGAAAAAAAATTTCAGCTAATTTCTGGAGTCGTGGGCTATGAACACCTAGACTCTGGGGACTGCTTCTAAGGGGGATGGTCTGGAAACTGATTGAGAACAATGACCCTATATCGAATACGTTCACTACACAGTAACCTCCACTGGGAATTTCCAGGTGTCTGCAAATTTAAAAAGCTTGAGCAAGCTTTCTTCTGATAACTTAGGTGTCAAAAAAATCTCAAATATAATTATGACACATTCCCAAGTAAAATTTAAAAAAATCTCGCAAAATGCTTCATCAGTGAGGAACTCTTTGGACCGTTATTCCATAGTCGCCAAAGAGAATCCTTTCCTATTATAGCTACATCCAATCTTCCCCACGCAGCTTACATGGTCACCCCCTTCGTATCAGAACTACGATGGAGAATCCCATTTGAAATTCAGTGTTCTTAAAAGTCTTCTGTTGTACTCCCAGAACCCTTCCTACTCACACTCTGTTCTTTCTAGTTTATAGAATGGACTCCTGTGCAGTTCACGGGAGGTACAGATCCAGCAAGACCCGTGTTCTGAAGAAGACAAAAGCTGTCTGTTAGACTGGGCTGTACGTCTGCGTGCTGCGCTCCTTCAGAGAGCTTCCTCAGTACCAGTGAACGCAGAATTAATGGTGGGTTGCAGAATCAAGCACAGAATCATAGAATAGAATCATAGAATGGTTTGGGTTGGAAGGGACCTTCAGAGGCCATCCAGTCCAACCCCCTGCAGTCAGCAGGGACATCTTTAACCAGATCAGGTTGCTCACAGCCCCGTCCAACCTGACCTGCAATGTTTCCAGGGATGGGGCCTCCACCACCTCTCTGGGCAACCCCTTCCAGTGCTTCACCACCCTCAGGGTAAAACATTTCTTCTTTCTATCCAGTCTAAATCTCCCCTCCTTTAGTTTAAAACCATTGCTCCTTGTCCTGTCACCACAGGCCTTGCTAAAAAGCCTGTCCCCATCTTTCCTATAGGCCCCCTTGAAGCACTGAAAGGCCGCACTAAGGTCTCTCCGCAGCCTTCATCAGCCATTTTAGTCCGGTTACATGCATAGGCATGAGTTACATCTCTTGAGAGCCAAAACTGAGAATTCTCAGTAACATTTAATCTCTCAAAAATATTCTTGACATACATAGCAGGTAAGAATATTTGGATTTAATGCTTAAGCTTAATAGACTCTCAGAATATGAGTAAACAAGGATTAACCTGTCAGTCGGTTTAAGCTGAGCTCTCTCCTTTGACTTCATTTCAATTACATTTTTTGCAAGCAGTTTTGGACAAGGCCAAGTACACGGTTTACCTTAAAAAACCCACACACATCCTTTTGGACATACTTTCTAGTAAATCAGCACTTAGCAGTGTTATTTCAAAATATTTTTACTCAGATGTGATATTAAACTCTACACAGGTACCAGGTAGGATGGCTCTTTAGTCTTCTTTTATTATTATATTAACAAATATAGCTCTCTTCCTTAACATATTCAGTATTTTACCTTTGAATTTTCAGGAAAAAAGCGTAGACGTTGTCTGACGTATTTTTCTGATTGTAACTGCAGGAAGAAAATTATAGCATGCTCTCTTGCCCACGGTTAAGAACCACAGAGAATGTGAGGATATGAAAAGGTGTATCAACAACCATAAAATGGAGCTATGCTTTCTAACGGGGGAAAAAAAGGAAAAAAAGCAAAAAAAAAAGTTTGAACTTGCAGGCCTGATTCATTTGACTGTTTCTAAAGAAAAGAAGAAAAAGCCCCTGACCATGCTTTGGTTGAGAAGCTGAACGATCTGTTATTGCCTTACAGGAGTGCATTGAATAAATGTATTTTAAATACGAAATAAGACAGCAGTGGGATTTACCCTTAGACTAAAAAAAAAAAAGACCCATGCATCCAGTGTTGCTATGTATTCTTTTTCAGTCTGTCACACACATCAATATGTTGCCACTGTTAAAAGTTAAATTTAATTCTAGTCAGGTAGACAAATCTGAAAGGTCTAAAACCAGCTGGAACATTTAAAGGAGTTCTAGTCACGGAGGTCACAGCACTCATCTGTTACGAATAACAGATATTTAAGGCAGTCCCTTCTCTGTAGATAAATTATACCAAATGCAAACCACGGTGAGATACAGGCAGCAGGTACGTTGTAAAAACTTCCAGGCTGCAAGCTCTTCATGTACAGGCCTAAAAAATCCCAGCCCAGTGAAGGCAGTTAGGGCTGTACAGTATAAATATAAAATAATAACAGAATAAAATAACAAAAGAAAAGCAAATGAAATATTCTGGCACTTCCAAGAAAAACCAAAGCCTCACACTGTGACAGGCACTTAGTGCCCTCGGAGAGGGTATTTTATGCTGCCACCAGCTTGAGGGCTTCGCAAGATCTAATTGCAGAGCGAGTTGAGTCAGGAGCCTGTCACTGGAAGGAGAGAAGATGTACTTAGCATCTACTTTTTTTTTTTCTGAGAACATAAAATTTTTCACTTGCTATTTAATTACATGGGAGAAGGTTTGCTTTTTTATAGTGCCTTTTTTCTTTTTTTTTTTTTCATTTACGAATACTGCAAAATGTTTTTAACAACTGTGAAAACGATTAAGCTGTGTACGTGTTTCTAAAAGACCCCCTTTGTTTGTGGAAGTGCCATGGTGACTTTGGAACGGCTGCTGCTCTAGGGGAAGTAATGGTTTAGCTGCCACTTTCTTGCTTTTTTCTCTATATCACAACCCTTTTCGCATTGTCTACTGTAGGTCTCATTTTCTTTTTCATGCGGTGGCTGATTCCAAGCCTCCTTAGTCAGCCATTGTATTTTTGCCGTTGGAAACGCGTGTCTTGAGGCTCTCTCATTGCCGCTTTTTGAAAACGCTCAGACACAAACCCCATGGCCGCTGCCAAGGCTTCCACACAAACGGCTCCTCCTGTGTTTCCTGGCAGCTACCTCAGCCCGCACAGATACATGTGGTTTATTTCATATCTGCTATATGTTTATGGAAAAGTAGAATCATGGAATGGTTTGGGTTGGAAGGGACCTTTCGAGGCCATCCAGCCCAACCCCCTGCAGGGAGCAGGGACATCTTTAACCAGATCAGGTTGCTCACAGCCCCGTCCAACCTCACCTGCAATGTTTCCAGGGATGGGGCCTCCACCACCTCTCTGGGCAACCTGTGCCAGTGCTTCACCACCCTCAGTGTAAAACATTTCTTCCTTCTATCCAGCCTAAATCTCCCCTCCTTTAGTTTAAAACCATTGCCCCTTGTCCTGTCACCACAGGCCTTGCTAAAAAGCCTGTCCCCATCTTTCCTATAGGCCCCCTTGAAGCACTGCAAGGCCGCACTAAGGTCTCCCCGCAGCCTTCTCTTCTCCAGGCTGAACAGCCCCAACTCTCTCAGCCTGGCCTCGTAGCAGAGGGGCTCCAGCCCTCGGAGCATTTTTGTGGCCTCCTCTGGACCCGCTCCAACAGCTCCATGTCCTTCTTGTGCTGAGGGCTCCAGAGCTGGACGCAGGGCTCCAGGTGAGGTCTCACCAGAGCAGAGCAGAGGGGCAGAATCCCCTCCCTCGTCCTGCTGGCCACGCTGCTGGGGATGCAGCCCAGGACAGGGTTGGCCTTCTGGGCTGCGAGCGCACAGTGTTGGCTCATGTCCAGCTTTTCATCCCCCAGTACCCCCAAGTCCTTCTCAGCAGGGCTGCTCTCAATCCCTTCATCCCCCAGCCTGTATTGATACCAGGGTTGCCCTGACCCAAGTGCAGGACCTTGCACTTGGCCTTGTTGAACCTCATGAGGTTCACACAGGCCCACCTCTCCAGTCTGTACAGGACCCTTTGGATGACATCCCGTCCAAGTTAATTTAGAAAAACATTCCCTGATTTCAGAACACACAAGCTGCATAACGAGGGAAGACAAAACACATTAATTACCAAGCTCCGGTACTGCAGGAGGCGTTGCTGCAGGACTGGGATGTACAAGGCAGTCCCCGGTCACTACACCTGCTCTCCTGGCACGTGAGTACTACACCCAAATCATTGCTTACAATCTACTGTTAAGCATCATGGACCAGATTCCCTTTTACATTTTGCCAAGGTAAAATGACGTCAAAATAAGGTTCCTGTCCTTAAGGCAAAAACTGGCTTTGTGCTAATCAGGCTCTTTTTCACTTGTATGCAGACGTACACGGAAAGGCGTGCGCACATGAACTTTTTACACTATTTGCAGATGCTAGAAACAGGCCTCTGTAGCAAATACTGCACTATATCATAATTCTGTTACGTGGAAATGCACATGAAGAGTAGAAAAGAATCTGTGAGACACTCATTTTCAAAAGCGGATCAGGATTTCCAGATACTAAGATCAGTATCACACCCCAGACTCCTGAGAGGTGGCTATCAGTGTGAGACACATGGCCATCAGCGTGAGCCGCGTGGCTACCAGTGTGAGCCGTGCGGCTAGGAGCTGCAGGAGCACCACGGTGAGTAATGTTTGTGGCCTGTGCTACTCCCAGAGCCTTTGAGGCTAAACGCAGGAAAGAAAGCTCCTCTACCAAACCTCCAAAACAGGCCTCTCGATGCTTTTAATTTTCCATCATCTCTGACATTCTTTACTCTTTGCGTAATCAAAATGCCTAATCACGAGATTTTAAAATGAGCTTTCCTCACATAACTTACTATTCATGGGAACTTCAGGCCTTATAAACAAGTAAATGGCTGACAACAGACATTCAAACATAAAAATAAGTTTAAATAATATCCCAGGAAGATGGAAATTTTATGCTCCATAAAAATAATGACCTAGTGAGAGGCCTGAAGCTATATATCAGGTCTTGAAAAGAAAAGAAAAGGGCGCATATATGTTAATTTTGAACTCAACGTATAGCTTGAAGAAGACCTAAAGTGAATCATGTAATAATTTAAAATTTATAAACTTCCAGTTCAGAATATTTCTTTTTGACTACAGAAGCCAAGTTGAGCAAGTCGGATCAAATCATCTGAGGAACGGTATTTTCCAGGGGTTGCAAAAAGTCTGCTCTGCTGGTATTGCCCAGTGGCTTGTCGCTACTGCTCGCAGCCTTGGCATGGTAGAAGCTGGGCATCCGTGTCCTCAGCGCTGGCCCCCAAGTCCTGACAAAGGAGCAGGCTGAAGTCAACCGCTCTTAGACACCTTTTGGCCACTACCATGAACCAGCAAGCCCAGACACCAAGAATCCCAGTGCTTTAGTTTTGGATCTGAGGATAAAGACAATTTTTATAGGCAGACACTCCAACCCTCTTCAGTGTGCTGGCAGGGGTCCAAACCCACGTGTCTCGTGTGTGTCTCTACTTAGCATGGATGCTGATTCTGTGTCTAAGCCCCGTTACTTTACAATTTAAATAATTCAGTCTTGAACAACAGGCTCCTGATTACGAGATACAGTATACCTACAAGCTTTCCTTGCCCTTCACTTTGGGTCCACAGCTGGTAATACTGTGAGGGTGGTCAAACACTGGACCGGATTACCGGGGGAGGTTGTAGAATCTCCATCCATAGAGATATTCAAAACCTGACTGGACACAGTCCTGGGCAGCCTTCTCTAGCTGGCCCTGCTTGAGCAAGGTGGTTGGACTAGATGGTTTCAAAAGATCCCTTCCGACCTCAACAATCCTGTGACACGTGGCTGTAGGACGAGCAGATAGTTTGCCTATCATGGCTGTTTTTCTCCTCTTTGCAACAAAACTGGGAAGCTCTGACCTGTAGGACCTCCAATGCTAGCGGCTAATTCAAAGAACTTCCCTTAACTCGCATGGTTAACACCAATGTTATTTCAAGACCGCTTCAGCTCTTTGCCGGTGCTTTGTATGGTGTGCTAAACTCATGGAAACATAGAGCTTGAAGAGAGTCTCCTGTCCACTTTAAATAATAATGATTAATAACGATTATTTACAGCACTGAGGGTTTATTTACTGCTTTATGCGGCAAATGCAGATAAAAATCATCACAACGTGTATCAGCCAACTGAATTAGCTCAGCGGGCTACTCTTATGTGACATAAAATTTGAAGGGGACTCTAAAAAGAAAACTAAGGCTTTATTAGGCAAGTAAGCTGGTGAGAAACTGGGTATATATTAAATTCTGAGTAATTGAGCAGTATATAGACCTAGTTAGCTCCAAGTAGCACGTACATAAAGGATATAGATATGAAAGATATAAATGGAAGTAGAATAGGATAAATGCGTTGCAATTGTGGGGCAATGGATTTTTTTTTAAGGAAGAAAAGCAGCTGGAATATTGGCAAGTCAAATCAGAAAAGCTGAAATGGGGTGTGAGTTACTCCCCTGAGTCCATTCTGTTTGACTGACCAAAGCCTTGAGTCCTGTGTACGCTTGGTGTTTTGTATCCTAAATTACAATATCTGGCAAGAAAAAAAACCATTTTTGCCTTTGATCCTCAGTTAAAGCAGACTGAGAAAATCCCTTTATAATTGGTTAATAGTTCATGGGGCTAAAATTGTTGTTGTAGCACAATCTGTGGGAACAACACGGGAGAAACATTTCCTGCAGAAAGAATGCTGAAGTTTAATTACTACACATCGCATGAGAGGGGATTTCAATTTTTAGGGCCCTGTGTTCAGGCAGTTACTAGGTAGCCAGCTTGTACTGGAATATTGATGCTTTAGTCTAATCTCTGCTGTGCCAGAGAACAGCGGAGGGGCCTCATTCTCATGATGGGGTAGAAGGAATGCTACGCATTTCTTAGGTCTTATCATCGTGTACATTGCTATGCCAGGCAGTTTAATTAATAACTGTCGACATCTTGTCATTTATCATTACCAAAACGGGAGGTGAGGACCCTTCCATATGCATGCTGTACAAATAAATTAAAGTTGTCTCAACCAGTCTCACGGGTTTGCTGCTGTCAGTCACTCGTGTTGTCCTTCCTGCCGTTCAAAGACTTGCGTCTTATCTTGCTCTCAGGGCTGGGCAGCTATTTATATAACGTAAACCAAAAACACACGCACATGCAAGCCTGGCGGATAATCAACCTCGGCTAATATTGTTGTAGAGAGTTCAATTACTGAGTTCATGATAAGATGTTTACTACTAGATTTGAAGCGTACATCAAGGAAGAATGTTTCGGGAGCGAAGGCGTGCGTAGAAATGGGTCCTTGAGATAGCGGGAAAATGCTGCAGTCAGGTAATGACGGCAATATAAGCTTTTTCACTGACTTCCAATGTCGTTAGAGCAATATCTTATTTTTATATCGCATAGCTAAATACTAAGTAGTTCAGTATATATAAATTTTCCATCTTTTGTTGAAATCAGATGACCGTTCTGCGCGTGTCTCAGGAATACCCAGAACGGCTCTGGGTGCTAGGTAGGATTTCGTTTCTAACGGTCAAGCAGAAAAAGTGCCTCCCTGTGAATGCTTTGTTTCTTGGTAGCATTTTCCAGGACAGATCAATTCCAACCGAAATGAGAAGGTGGAGATAGCTAGAGTAACAGCGCGAGTAACACACTTCCAAACACAATCCACTTTTGGTAAATAAAAATAAACCGTTCGTTAGAGGTGCTGCTCTATCTCCAGGGGCACAGGGTGCCAGGGGCTGCACACAGAGAAACAAGAGCCCCACAGATCTTAGTATTTAAGTTAAAAACCAATAAACTGAACTCTGTTTACTCTGTACAATAAAGCCAATTATGAGAAATTTTCATGGTAATTTGTGGGTGCAGACAGAGCTTCCTGCGCCCGCTGAAGACAAACGATGGAGCATCTCTGGTTTGGTTTTGCGGGTGTGTTTGACTGACTCTGAGGGAGCTGCATCGTTCTTGGCTGTCGAAGGCCAGTAGGGATTGCTGGGTTCCTGCGAGGACCACCAGAACCTTCCTTCCAGAAGGAGGGTGCTGGCTACCTTTAAAGAATCATATTGAACTGCAGCTCACTGAAGTGCTTGTTAAAGCCACTAGCATGAGTCAGGTCGCACTTTTGTCAGGAAAATAGTGAAGCAAATCGTGGGCTATGGCAGTTTGGCCACGCTGAGCGTCCTAGCTCTGTTCCTTGTCCTGCTTTCCCGTGGGGGTGACCCTCCATGCAGGAGAGTTTGTGGGCATTGGATAATCTCTCTTTCTTCCAGACAAACTATACATTACGCTAAGATTTCAGGAAGAGACGGACATGATCAAACAGACCCCAGCATGCAGATAAATGCAAACAAGAAAATCCTGCACCAGAGCCCGTGACTTTCCCAGATGTAAAAGGTCAGAGGGACAAAAAGCGAAAGGCATAAGACAGACCAAAAAGAAAGAGCCCTTCCACATGCCATCCTTAGCCCATGGCAGACCTAATACTCGGGGGTCAAATGGCTGAACTAACTACGGGAGCATTTTAATAATGTGATCTGGTGGTAATTCTGGCCCCTTCTGGCCACAGTAAATTGCCCTGTTTGGATGGAGCCAAGCTGAAATAGCACATTGTGCATGCGTCAGGAAATGATCTCAGAATATACGAAGCCTCAAGTCTGTAGGTGATAAGTAAGGGCCCGACAAATTAATCTCATCAGCTGCATTCATCTTTGGATGCTACTCTGTGCCAGGCCACAATGTGTGGGCTGGAGTCTATTTTTTTCATTTGTCTAACTTAAACAGGTAGTTTGAATTGCTATGGTACGAACGTTCTATTCTGTGCTGTCTGCGTCCTAGATTGTTCTTACTGAAATGGGAAGAAGTATCGTGTCCTATTTTACAGACAGGGAAACAAATTGTTATGCTGATAGCTTGCTTTCGTCAGTATATCTTGAATTCCCCATTCTGTAAATCTAATGAAGTGAATTTATTGTTTTCCTCAGCCTTTTCCTCTTTAATGGCAAGCATCTTCATTAATAATTGTAATTTAATTATTTATGATGCCATTCGGAATGCGCTAGGTTCTACGGTCTGTCCTTTAATTGCATTCCTCACTATATTATTAAGTCCTCGCAAGATCAGAAATCGCATCTAAGGGAAATGGAAAGAAAGAGTTGCCTTAGGCTCAGGATTGGAATTTAGGAGATGGTATGCTATTAAAAAAAAAAAAAGGGAAAAAAAGAACACATTAATTTATAGAGAACAACCCCACTCTCCATTTTAAAGAAGCGTATTTCTTTTTCCAAAATAAGTCAGTAAATTTTGCTGTCATGTGAATGCTTTGGCAGCAGAAAGAACAAAACGGTTACAACGCTCTCCCGGTTTTGCCTGACACGCAGTGACTATTGCAGACACCAGGAAGGCAGGCAAGCCTTTAGCTGCCTGCATTCTATCTTTCTGGGTTCATTTTAGAGTTAGCAAAGAGAAGATTTCGGGTTTTTTTTCCCAAAGCTATTATTTGTTCTCAAAACTAACCATTTTTAGGAGCACGAAGACCGAGTTTCTGTGCAGACTCTTTAGGCTCTTCAGATAAATTTATGAATATGTGCCTAAGACATGGAGAGCCCACACATTACTGTGAGAAATAATCATTTTACTGCAATATCAGAGGCCTTTCTGATGAATTTCTAATCCTTGGCAGATGATATAAAAAGCATGACAGTAACCAGAGGAATATCTGCAATATCATTCCTTTTGCCAGCTCCGTTTCTTCGTTCTGCAGATGGTAGCTAACAACATATTTACCAAGTCATCCCCTAATGGTGGTTACGCACGATGGATGTACCAAAAGTTAATTTTCAGTTTGTCTCTACTTTCTAGAAAAGGGAAATTATTCCCTATGGACGAAACCTAAGGCGTGCAGAGATGGGAGTATCAGCAGCGTATACAGGTAAGAACATGTGAACATTTCTATTGTAAGACTCTATTTTTTTAGTTTCTTCTGCTTTTGTATTTTGTTTTAGATTCTTACTCTACAAAACCATTGGAACCATTCTCTCCCAGATAAGAACGCCTTGCTGGTGTAAGGCGATGGGAAGAGGATCCCAGGCACCAGTCTATGGCAGATGACTTGGAGGAAAAGAGGGGTTTTCTTGTGCCTGGTGGGTTGCATTGTAGGAGAGACTATTTCTGGAAGGATACATTTTCAAACATTCCTCAATATCTAACTTCAGTTGTATAAGCTGTAATATGTTGTATGAGTCTGCTTTGGCCAAATCCAGAATTACCCAGCTTCCAAACTGAGCTGAAGTTCTTAGATGTGCTAACTGCCTAAGTAGAAATAACATCAGAGAGTTGGAGCAAAATCTGTAAGAGAAAGACCCTGTGCAGCATTAACTGTGTTGGAAACCTGGGAGATTGGAAAATATACCATTGTCTATCATAATTTATGAAAACCCCCAACCTCGCAGGTATCTGAAGGCCTAGGACTGGCTCCTTTGGTGAGAAGATGGTCTTTGGGGAGAGGTAATCTTAGTCTTACAAACACTGATCTAAAGGTGATCAAGATGTGAGAATTTATAAATCAAAGATTTTTTTTTTCTTTCCTTGCTTAAGAGCAATGTAACTCTCGGACTCCAAGCTAGGAAGTGTTCTTAGCGTTCTAAAGGGAATTCAGCATGTTCATGCATTTTGGATGGCTAAACGAGTTGAAAAATAAAATGTTCAGCGTTTCTGCGCGTTGGGTGAGGCAAAGCTGCTTCCTCAAAAGTAAAAATAAAATTGGAAGTGATCAGTAAAATGTATCCACAGCAATACTTAGTCCATGATGCCCTACTGATGAGACACAAACCCAACTGTACCAGACAGCCTCCGAGGCTGTAAATGTAAAAGTGATAAAGGAGTGGGGTAGTTATTCCACCTACAAAAGTCAAAAGCTGTGTGGTACAGCATTCTACACCTTGGCTATTATACCAGAGACAACTGCATTTATGCAACTCTAAGAGGAAAGGGGAGAGAAAAGGCCAGAAGCTGATTTATTCATTAGCAATACAACAGCACGACACCTGGAAATTGTCACTGAAATAACAGACTGCAACTATAGGGACTAGAATTCGAATATTAGGACAAGAAGTGTGTTTTTAATTCTCTAGGCAAACAATTCAGGTTTGGTTTATGCTTGCTATCCTTTTGCTTATACTTTTGTCTGCTGAAATACGCTGCATCAGCCTTGTATTGGTCTGCCTGTTGGTCCGCTGCCTGTTATCCCCTGGAGTCACTGTAACATCTCGGAAAACGCTAAACTGGTGAATTCACAAAGTCTGCTCCTTCCTACAGGATTCTCTCAGGAGAACATCTATCCTCTGCATTTGTCCTTCTGCTGGGTCTGCTCCTGCGAGGGGACCAGGAGGTCCAGGGACTGGCCCTGCACCCTCAGGGGTGCTTGCTGAAGGCACTCGCAGCTCCTCTTGCATGACAACCCAGCCGATTTGGCTTCAGCAAAAATTCCTGTCTTCAAACCCTAATTACTGTGCTGGCACAGCACTCTGAGTGGTTTTCTAATTGTTTGTATTTATTTGCAAAGTCTCTGCTGCACTGGGCCCTGTGATAAATATAATTCCACTCATGGCTAATTCGATGTTTTTTTGGGGGGAGAGGGGAGAAGGGAGGGTAATTTCATGGTAAACCATAATTACCAGTACAACTAGTACCTTAATTACCAATCCAATCTGAGGGGGTAGCTGAGGCTCAAATCAGCCTAATTAGAATTCTACTTGTTCATAATAAATAAGTGGTAATTGCTAATTGGATCTAGCCTACATTGTTTTCAAATGGGGACAATTTGAAAGGGTGAATTTAATGTCAGTTCATGTTTAATTTTGGCCATTTCCTACTTGCATTAGGCTGACGGTCTAGCACTGAACGGAACAGAGCAGACATCCCAGTCCTCCAAGTCTTCAACTGCTCTTAGCTTCTAGTGGCACAGACCCCGGCAAAAGAGAGGACTTGATGAAGCAACCTATAGCTCTGCGTTGTGTTGAGCTTTTTTGAAACTCTAGTTCCAGCTATAGGAAACTAGGTACAACTATAGGTAGTTGTAGGTGCAACGCATAGGAAATTTGGTCCTAAATGGATTGCCTACAGCTATATGGTAACTCCTTCACCATGTGGAAATATACTTTTGACTTTCAGGTTCCTGTTCCTCACCTTTTCTAATGAAACCACACTCCTTCCCAAGTTAAAAATTTCATATTTCATTATTTGGGTCATTCATGGCTAGAAACCATGATTTCTGTTTGAGGCCAAGTAAAAAGAGGAATTATCATTACGATATACTGATAACTTGGCTGCAGCTGTATATCCAATATGTATTTAATCACAGGCATAACACAAGTATATTTTCCACACTTCTTCCTCACAGTTTACTGACCTAAATACCTGAGATACTCTTGCAGGCCTGAAACAACACTAGCAAGCATCAAGAAAGCATTCTAAAAGTATTTCTTCTGCTATTTGATCTTCTTTTTTCTCTCTAGGAACTCCACTAGTAGGTAATGGGAGTATTATGTTAGAAGTCATTCTGACTTCTGATTGATACCTGTGTTCAGCTGATTTGAGAATTAGACCATTATAGTCATGAAAATTCAGTCAAAGATTTTTCCTTTCCAATGAACCTGACCGTTCTACTGTTGTCTATTGACCACCAACAGGGAAGAGAAAGGTTGTTAATTATAGCAGGTGTAGTAGCAAGTAGCTTTATACCCTATGAAAAACATATGGGTAAGAAGCAACTGTGGGAATTAGAACAAACAACACTTTGCAACATCAACCTGAAGTCTTGTAGCTCTTCTTAATGAATAAAAGTAGCATTAACTGCAAGACCGACTGGCCAAAAGACAAATATCCTCTCCAAATCCTAGCCAAAAAGTTTGTCCTTAGTATCATCTAGAATCTTTAATATATCAATGTGCTACTCTACCAAAGTAAGAGAGTTCTCTGACTTCTAAGCATATCCAAATATATGGTAGATACAGGGAAAAAAACAAAAACAGGGTGTTTAATCCTGCCAGTAGCAGTACATGCTCCTGGCTGCGGCCAGTCCCAGTATAATACATACTTCGGAGTGGATGGGTCAATAGCTCCTCTCTGCCCCATTTTTAGCTCTTTTTTTGCAATTTGGAATCCTTCAGGGAGAAATGGAAGAATTCCTTGGGTTTTTTAGCTAAGCTTCTGTTCTCATAGCTTCTGGGCAAATACCTCCTTATTTGCAAGAGGGCTTAGGGCCCTGGGAACCCAGCGAGGGGCAAGTGGAGGAGCTGCTCACACTCTTTCTTACCAGGCTAAAAATCACTTTTTCTATCAATCAAACCCTCCATGAGGCCTCCTTCAACTTACAGGCTCCTCACCTTTGTATTATGATCCTGCTAGTCACTGTCATGGCAACCGCAGAGGCCATTCCAGCAGAGAAAACTGCCTTGGCGATTAGGAGGGAGCCTGTGGACTGGGAATCCCTGCTCCGGAGTTATGGTCCTGTGGAGGGGATCACAGGGCAAGGGTGAGGAAGGAGTCAGTACAGTGGGAACTTCGCACGATAACTGCCAATAAATTTTCTGTAAGTAAAAAAAAAAAAAAAACCAAACCAAAAACAAACCCCAAAACCTGGAAAGGATAGTGGCTTCCTCAAAGATGAATCTGGGTGCAGAGAGCCCTTCTGGCTGCAACTAACGGGAAAGACCGCACAAAGATCCAGTCCCTACCCTTCCAGAAGTGCACCCTTCTCGTTACACAAGCCTCCCGTAGCACCTACTGCTGATGCTCCCCACGTATACTTTGGAGAATCCTCAAAGACATTTGTGCCCTTCACCACATTCCTCCAACTGCCTATGAAGGTCATAACAGCTCCGGGCAAACAAACTTTATCATCCTGGAAAGCTCACATACCTTACTGGGACTTTATTCAACGTTCTGATTTAGACTAGGCTTTTATCAAAGCGTTTCTGATACTATAGAAGGTTTGGATTTCTTTGCACTTTGATTTCTTGCATCTTCTTTTCATTACCCAAACTTGTATTTACTTGTCCTTCTCTTATGAAGCTCCTAAGAATCAAAGATAGCTTTAAACCATAGAAAATACACGTTCTCCAAGGTCTGGGGACTTTGAGGTGAAAATGTCTTCAGGAAAAGAGAGAATTTCCTGCATGAGTGAACTCTTCACAGCAGTCTCTACAGATGACGTTGCCTAAATTATCTTCATTTTTATAGGCAGCCTTGAATACCTCTGTCCTTCTGCCCAAAGAGGACGGATAGCAACAACTGTAAAGTAACCGATTAAGCAGGCCAGTCCCCTACAGAAAAAGCTCATTTCATCTTTTGGAACATATTAACTGCATTTTCTTGTTGTTTGCTTGCAGAAATCACTGCCGACAGGAGGAGAGTGTCCATAATGTCTCATTTTGATGTTTCGCAGCATTGGGACTGACCAAAGTCTCCCAAGAGCTTTACAGCTTCCGCTGTAGATACCTCTATTAGATGGTCCCTTATATAGGATATTAAACTTAGAGCATTTTGGCAACATCTGATGCAATTTATCTCTGGCAAATTCTGCAGGAATAGAAATCAAACCCAGTTCCACTCTAAGCTTTTCAAAGTTTTTGCTTTTATTGCTTATTTAAATATTTTTACTTACAGAAGGGCGTTCACCCTCCTGTAGATGTCCCAACTTTACTTCCTTAGGTGTATGTTTTTTAACATTGCTCTCTCGGATGGAGGAAAAGGGTTCTGTGCATTAATGGACCTCAGGCTCGATTTCTAGTTTACAGACGCTTCTGCTACCAAGAATTCTGCCACAAATGCCAACAGCCAATTTTTTTGCCATGAACCCTGGCCAACTGGTGGGACTGACGTGGAGGTGTCAAGCCTGAGCTGGTAGCGGTTGATACTACAGAGCGGCTGTTGATGACCTGGTCAAAAGGGGTTGGTTGGTCACAGCACAGCTCCGCACGTGGGCTCTTGTCGCCTGCCTTGTCAGAGGGAACGTTTGAAGCAGTAGCCAAGGGCAGAGGTGAAACTTGAAAACCCCAGAGCGTGGTTGGTTTCATCTTCCCAGATGAAGGCTAAAGCCTACAATTCTGCAAAACGATGATTTATCTTGAACTAAATGTTTATGCAGCCTGAAGTGGATCTTCCTCTGTCAAATTTAATATCGATTCATTCCCTCAGTGGCCGATTGCGATGCGCTCTCCCTTGGTCATTCCTTGTTCTGGCCCATCTCCTGCGATTGCTTAGTAGCCCTGCTCTGGTGTAACGCAGGTTCTTTGTTCTAAGCTATCCTGTAGCGTCGTCACCTTATGCACTTCTGCTTCTTCGGCACGTCGGGCTCTGCACATGAGTGGTTAGCGTGTGTCTTAACGAATTTCACCTCAGTTTCCCTGATCTTAAAATTTACACCCTTTTTTTTTGGGAGCCAGTTACTTGACACTTTAAAAAATAAGGCATCTGCTAGAAACACTTTACCTTTTTTTTTCATACATGGAACTAAAAAGAGCAAGACATGCAGTACTCAAGCAAATGTGAAAATCCAGTTTTTTTCTCCATAAACCATAACTGTTACATCCTGAGTCACAGCAGGAACCATGGTGCCTCACTGTCTTCGAGCAACGAACCACAGGAGTGACTGTTGCGGTCACCTTCTAGCAAAGGATTTTATTCCTCAGACACATTTCTCCCACAATAGCACCAGTCCAATGACAAGAAAAAAAAAAAAAATAGCTTCTTCCTTTACTCCCAGACAACAATCTGGCAAACACACTTATAATTTGCTGAAGGGGCCTGGAGTGCATGAGTTATAAACATAAAATAAACCCAAATGAGGATACAGCCACGAGGCAAAGGTGGTAGCTAGGGAGAGGGGAGCGTGAATCCAGAAATCTGCAGGGAGCCTCGGCCCTGGACCCAACACAGGACTCAAGGAGCCTGAAAGCGCAGCAGCTCCTGAGCTTGCCCATGTTTTCCTCTTGCAAAAACAAGCCTTCACATTTTTTTTTGCGTAACCAGAATGATTATCCTATCTGAAGCTGTGATTTCCCTCACCCTTTGCCATTAGCTGTAAGCGTAGGGTGTCCGAACTTGTCTGCTTTTGCTAACTGAAGGCTGAGGCATTGGCCTTTCCTGAAAGAACTGGTCCAGCTGGGAATTTATTAACTACTTCATACGCTTAGATGTGGACTTTTTTCATGCAAAGGAGTTCCTCACCTTTTTTCCTTGCCACTCAGCTTGAAAGCGTGCTCTCAGCTGCAGCTGGGATGTTGTGCAAGAAAATCTTGCCGGTGGGTCTATGGAACGGACACAGCAAAATTACATGGGAATGCTCCCGGCCACCCAGCTGTGGACAGTTCCTACGATTCAGTGATTTATTTTTTTTTTAAGTGCAAAACAAAAGAATAACGGAGCTTCTTGATAAAGCATCCGCATGCTTTTATTCTATTTTATTTATTTACTTTTAAGTGGAAGGAGGGGAGGGGGAAGGCAGTATTTTATTTAAACCTCAGCTACAACTGCGCAGTTAAAAATCAGGGTCATTTTACCAAGAATTGCAGGCAGACGTCTCCACCTCGTGGTGTGAAACTGCAGTATCTTTAGAAAAATTCTGAAATGCTATTTTAGGCAAAGACAACATGTTAAATTCAGCTTTGTAAATTATTTTCCAAGGCAAACTGTGCTTGTCAGCAGCACGCTTATGCAAAAAGGCAGGGAGGAAAAAGGTTTTATGGAAAATTGACCACACGTATACGTATGTGACGGTGCATTGTATAACATAAGCAGGCTGTACTCAGTTACCCTTTCTGTATACAATGCACGGCACGAATAACTTGCTGATGCCAGGTTTAAAGCATTCTTATCTTTTAACTATTTCATTTATTTAAAAGAAAATATTTAGGACAGTTCTGTGTAATTTAATACAGAAAACAAGGTCTAAACCCTCAACTTTTCCTCAACTCACTGTTACTTAAGTATTTAGGCTTTTAAAAGTATTAAAATAGTATTTTTAAAGTATTTATAGCCTGATAAACTCTGTGCAATCCTGGAATGTATATGATTTTTCGTAACCGTATTCTGGACAGCTCACGATCATCTTAGAATTAGCTTATATACCCAGGTCCTATCCCCCTGCTCCATCCCATTTATGGTTTCCAGCTGGTAAGCTCCCAATTTTTAATAGAAATTCTTGTTTGGCAAATTCTGATCTGTAAATCGTTATCTGATTTTTATAACTGTAATTCTCATGATAAAGTGATAATTCATCAGAAGACATAAAATTAATCAAGATCAGCTCAGTTTTCTCAGGCTGTTAAGCAAGCATCCACCACCTGCTAAAGGCACCCACATGCTCCGACCTAGAGGATAGCTAAAATCAGGCTTTCCAGAGCACAGGAATTGCCAGTCACAGAAATGGTTTGTAACATGGGATTGATCGTATCTCCTACTGGTTATTAAGTCTTCCTTTGTGCTATGTTTCCTAACTTTACATCAGCATCCTGATGATCCTTTACATCTGCTGGAGTGTGGCCAGAGAAGGGCAACGAAGCTGGGGAAGGGTCTGGAGCACAAGTGCTGTGAGGAGCGGCTGAGGGACCTGGGGTTGTTCAGCCTGGAGAAGAGGAGGCTGAGGGGAGACCTCATCGCCCTCTACAACTGCCTGAGGGGAGGGTGCAGGGAGGTGGGGGTCGGTCTCTTCTGCCAAGTAACAAGTGATGGGACGAGAGGCAATGGCCTCAAGTTGCGCCAGGGGGAGGTTTAGATTGGATATTGGGAAAAACTTCTTCACGGAGAGGGTTGTCAAGCACTGGACCAGGCTGCCCAGGGCAGTGGTGGAGTCCCCATCCCTGGAGGGATTTAAAAGCCGGGCAGACGAGGCGCTTAGGGACATGGTTTAGTGGTGGACAGGGACGGTTGGACTCGATGATCTTAAAGGTCTTTTCCAACCAAATGATTCTGTGATCCTTTGTTCTTACTTTTGCCATTTAATAAGGTCTTGGTGTCACTTTAGTCAAGTACATAATAAAGTCTCCATTTATGTTGTGTGTGTATAAATACACCAAAAAAAGGAGAAACGAGGATACAGAAAATAGAAGCACTATAAAGATGATTTACGTAAAGTGACGCAGCAGATCAGTGGCCAAATCAAGATGAAAAGACAGGTCTTAAGTGCCAATTCATGAACCACACCGTTCCTACAGAAACAAAAAAACTCCAGCAGTTGATATGAGGACTTTGTGGTTTTACACACTTCTAACTAGTTACTGAGCAGTGGATGTGGGAGGCTTTAGATTACACCCAGTCTCCAGGTGTATGGGTAATCATTGCTTTTTTTTTTTCCACCTACACTGATGGGATGGTGACTTGCAAAGACTACAGGAAAACAGATAATTCAAAATGAATTATCAAAAAATTATCAAAAATCCATTTTTCTCAGTCTCTTTCAAAACATACTTTTCCCATGTAAGATGACAGGCTGTAGAAGAGTCCCACAATATCTCCTAATTTTCTACCAGTACTCTAAAAATATGAAAAATATGAAAAACAAACCAGCCTTTTCATTATATATACTTGAGAAACTTCCTCTGAATTTCCTTTAGAAATCACTCATTTGGAAAGAACCTCTTGGAGGACAGGTTATCGGGCAAGGGAACAAGGAAAGTACGGTTCAAGGCTTTGGCTACAGGAAAAAAAAACCCGGAGGAAGGCCAAGACATAACCTCTGCTCTCACAAGCGGGCACGATCAGCGTCCATCAGGGCTTTAGTTTCAGTACACGTGCGGAAGCACTGATCAGTGTAAATTTGCTTTTCATGGGCTACATAACTTACAATCTTTCAAAACCAGTGGAACTGGTGCGCAATCAAATGGAAGCCAGGGTTGCATTGTATTTACGAAGGCTATCAGCAGAGGGAGATGCTCCACCACTGACAATTAATTCCTTCGCAGCAGAAATTAGGGGAAAAGAGTTTAAACTGAACAGAAATAGGTGCTCATAGGTGCTCTAAGGTACAACAGCTGTAATGTGTTCTGTGGTTTCAGCGGAATTCCCTAACGAAATGACAAATGGGAACTGAGTGACCTTTAATTACCATACAGGATTCCATAGGACATCTTTAATAGCAGAATTTATGCTGATCTCTTCAAAATTATAAACGACCTGTGACTATTTTCCAAATAATAAGAATTTAAAGAATACTTTTTTAATTTAGTCAAATTAAAAAAAAAAAAAAAAAAACAAATTTCAGTGTCCATAACAGTCATTCAGCATAGAAATGAATTCTGGCTCTTCCAAAAAAATCTTTCCCAGAATTTTCATTTAATTGCGTTTAGTTCATCTGGCTCCAGCGAGCAAGATCATACAGCACGATGACAAAAGCAGCAGCAAAGGATGGCCTCAAGCAAAGCAGTGCAGAAGTCTTAGCTCTGAAGAAATTTAAAAGCTTATCACTTGGCAGATAATCCTATAAATTTCTTTCTTAGGATCTCCAGAAACAGCTGGGATTCTTATTACAACAAAACCTCAAAATGAAAACGTTGCGCTCTGTCCCACCTCAAAACGCATGAACCAGGCACTCAAGTCCAAGTGTGGATTTGCTAATCTACACCCACAAAAATGGTTTGAAAGGCTGAATGTTCTGTTCCTAGCTGTTCCTTGGGGATGCCACGGTTCCTGTTTCTTTCGTGTGGTCTGATGAAAACAACAGATGAGTTTTGCAACCTGCCAAAAGCTGAGCTAATTTTGTGTTTTTCAAAATATTTGCCCCTCAAACTCTTTAACTGTTCCTTTGCTGATTCTAAAAAAAAAAAATATTCTTGATTTAATAGAAAGCTTCTGGTACCTTGGACCTTGTTCAGGACATTCAGCTCTTCATGAAATAGCCACAACAGCATGCACAATGTAAAGGCAGGACTCATTATGGTAAAAAAAAGACGATTTATTAAAGTTTTTGGCAAATGGTCTTTCCTGTCTTAAGGATTAATGTTGTAGCGGAGACACTGCTTGCTTTTATGGCCTTTCAAGGAAAGGATATTCCTCATCTTTACATGGCACTGGGCCTCAAATCCAGAAAAAAACCTGAAAAAGGAGAGACAAGCAAGGAATACAGAAGTTGATGTCTAGACTTGCGAGCAGAGATCTTTGCTCCCTTTGCACAGCTCAGCGCACAGCTGCTGAAACACCTGAACGTACTTCGCCTCCTGTAATTGCTGGGTCTCAAGACACGGATGTATATTTACCTATTTTCATTCATATTCGCTTCTTAATAGTCGAGAGAAACCGAAAGACAATGTTTTAAACAAATTGCACGAGAAAATCCCACTTAGGTGGGAACGGATCCAAGGTACAAGAAAAACGTGCGCACATCTACCCCACCCTAGAATTTACCGCCTCAAAGTGCCCACTTTCGATGACAGCAGCACCACCAATTTCTTTGAGGGTTTCGTGTCAATTTTTTTAGGAACAAGACACTGCCAATGTCTCTCTGCCAGAGGTTCCTTCTCCAGAGCTCAAATAATATTGCTAGTTGTCTTCCGCAGACTTCAGGTTTTTGACCATCAGCTTTCTTATCTACTTCCACAGTTGGATGAGGCAGCAACTACTTCAGTGAGAAGAGCTGGAATATAGATTTTACCCTGGTACAAGAGAAGTACTAGGGAAAAACAGGCTGAAAAATGGTAAGATGAAGATAGAGCTCATTTAATCAATATAATTATTGCAGATGCAACTGAGTTTTTCCTGCGAGCGAACCTGCTGAATCCAGTTAACCCAAGTTTGCCATCGTTGCCTGTAACTCCAATCGCACCTTGCATTTCTAAACCCCAAACCCCTTGTTGTAGTGAACATAGCAATAAAACCAGCTAAAAACCAAAACAAAGTCATCTTTCAAACAAAACGTGTTAAAACTGACAGATTATGCACTGTGTAACGTGATTAAGCAGTTTCCAGCTCGCGTTTTTTCCTTTTAACATCTCTGCAAACTTAAAGCTGGCCACATCTTTCTTCTGCTTTTTGCTCCTGCTGCTCTCCGTCCCAAGATAAATTATCATGTAAGTGTCTCTGAACACATCTTGATGTTTCCTGTACCTGAAACAGGGTTTTTTTCACTACTGTGAAGCCATCAAATTTAATTAAGACCGGAAATATTGACTTAGCGCTAAGAGAAACATTATCATTAAATTAGAAATTCTTGCGGTAGTGATGCCAGCTCCCCATCTGCAGAGCAAGGCAGACACTGAATCTCCGTAAAAGTATCAGCCAAGACTGTGGAAGGGAAAAAGCCTTAATAGTTCTGCTCGGTGGTTTGACCGCACAGCTCCTGCCGACTAACGAAGGCCATACGAGCACCCTCCGATCTCACAGGGAATCATACTGCTAAGGCCATAGAGATGCTTTTAAAAATTTAGGGGAAAACCTGAGAAAGTTAAGGAAAGTGAAAAATTCAAGCAGCAGAAGAAGGATAGAAGTTGAAGACTGAAAAAAAAAAAGGATAGATGAACTGAAACAGAGCGGTAGGGAATGAAGGGATATAAATGGAAGAAAAAAGGAAGGTATTTTAAAATACTGTTGTGCTCAGAGTGAGCATGTTATTGCATGTACTTTAATTTGTAGAAAATTAAGCAGAGAGGTTGACAAATGTGAGAATGTGCAAGTGCTTTTGTAGAAAAGGAAAGGGCAAATAGATGAGAAAAATGACTTCAGCCTATTTGGAACTGTGACCATTACAAGCACATTGTCAGGAGAACGTCAGGTTCAATTTGCAAATGACTCGCCACAACAAAGAGTAAATAAGTAGCAAATATAAGTCTTCAGTCCGTGCTTTAGCTGCTATAGGTATGAGCAAATAGGAAAGTATGCGTTCTGGCCAATTTATGTTCGGCTAGTGCCAGTCCCACAGCCAAAGCAGCTGGATTACATGGCAACAATCCTAACCTGGCGCACAGCGTCTGGGTTGGGAAGAAATTAAACGGCATAGCGTGGATTCAACCACCTAATCAGGAGAAGGATCCCCAAATGCTGTACTACGGTCACATCTCATGACTGCTAGAGGATCACTTTTGAATAAAGCAATGGGAAGGAAAACCAGCCGGACAAAACTAATGCAGAAACAACACTCAGTCATTTTTTTCCCTTCTATTTTTTAATCAGCTGTTTGGAACGGAACAGGTGAAATAAGATGTGGAGAAGAAAAACTCAAGTCATTAAATCAATATGAACTGAAATATTTTAGTAAGATCGCTCTTGAGATACAGCTTTTAAGTGAACCATATTTGCACAGCAAAGGAACCATCCAGAGGAGAACGAGATATATGCATTGAGTAGAGTTGTACCTGATTCTGTGGTAAGTTCAGTTAACGTATCAGAAGCAACTGATCGCCTTGATTCAATATTCTCGGTCGTTAGGTTGCCTGTATCTCTCAAAGATGCAGCTACAACATTAATCTAGGAGATGAACAGGCTCAAAAATTGTATGTTCACAATTTGCCTACAAAAACATTTCTTTGGTAGGATTTTATAGTTTTAACCCACCCTTCACCTTGAGTGGCTGGTTCTCCGGTCACGTGCTGGGCTCAGAAAGCGTTAATTCCATGGATATTCCCTGCAAATCGCCTTTGTGTGCAAAAGAAATCAAGAGTGTTGCAGTATGTGACAAATGCATTGCCTCAAAACTCAAGAAATGCAACAGAAGCCTGGTTTAATCTGCTTATGAATTTTGTGGCTGAAGCATAAAAACAATTTGATGACGAAAACATGGCCAAAACCAGATAATATTGTCTTTTTTTTTTTTTTTAAGTGTACTGTGCTTTTGGTAAAACTCTTCAGGGCTAAAAGCATTAATTACTGACATAACCCAAGATATTCATTCTACTACTTCAGACCGAGAAGCTGGTTGGCTGGCATCTTCTCTCTAACGTTATTTCTCTGACATTACGTATATTTTCTGCTTGGACGCTCCCTACAAACTGCCTGAAAACCTGTTCCTAGAAGTTTGGGGAGAAGAGGGATAAATATCTCATAGAACCATGATATCGCTGTTAGAAAACAGCTGCTTTTTGTTGTTGTTGTTAGAAAATAGCTGCTTTTTTTTTTTTTTTGAGCAGGAATGCAGACTTTCTCACTCTCCTCATCTCCTCCCCCAAATCATCCAAAACCTAATACTGATTTCCTGCAAATACAGGCTTTTTAAACCAGACTAATGTGTCGTACGGCATTACAGCAAAATGCAAATTAACGTGTCCTGACGTTTTGTCCAATATCTAATGTCTTTTAATACAGCTCTGTAACCGCAGAGCTCTTTAACTTTCATTGGTAGGAGATCATCTTTCCCTTCTGTACGCTGCCTCTATTAGCCTAAGCTTTACGTTTTTTCTGTTCTTTTATTCCTTCCGAATGGCTGAGAAACCAATTAAAATGACGGATAGACCCAAAGAGCCCATCTTTGGGCTTGGCATTTCCTTTCTAACTCTCGCTGCTGTTTTAACCCCCGTCTCCGCTCCTCCACAGGCGCTCGCTGGTGCTGTCCTTGACACCCCCCTCTCCAAGCCTCTACCCTCCGCTGGCTCTCCTGCGGTGGTTCAGGTTCAGCAAAGCTCTCAACTGCCTAAATTCTCCCCTCTTCTCTCTCCTGCTTCATGCTTCACCCTGTATGCTTGCTGCCTTACCTACCGCGCATTTTCCCTATCCACACGGACTATAATTTCCCCAGCACGCTATGTCTACGCGCTACTTAGCGCGATGGTGTAGACATCCCAATTCTCAATACCTACAAACCAACAGTCACAACAGATGCGATAGCAATTTTTAGCGCGTGCAGCGTTCTGCAAAATCAGCTGCTGTGGTTGTTATTCACATACCTGTGTCAGACGTTAAGCTCTACTACTACCGGTAGCGTAACCCAGAGCTTTATGTGAACTGCAGCGTAGATATATCCTTACACACCACATTAGCTACTTAGGGATACAACAAGAACAGAGAGAGAACTCAGGAGTCCTGTCTCCTAGAATTCAACTATAATTGTAGGTCACTGCCTTTTTAATAAGTAGGCCATATCTTGTTATTAAGAAGTAAAGCTTCCCTCAGTGAATTGCTTGATGTCTCTATGCCTCAGTTAACCCATCTCCAAGCTTCACCGGCCAGTTGTTTCCCTCAGAAGTGAAAATGAGCTTTAAGCCATACCACCCAGTCGAGTCCTTTGAGCTCCCCATATAGAAAATAATCTGCAAAACTGGACCGGCCTTAGCGTGCGAGCAGACCCTTAGGGAGACTGACTCCATCACTGACTCGACGCAGGCTCCTGAGTGCTGCAAATCCCTGCTGCAGCTCTGCTTCCCACCATGGGATGTATCTGAGGAATCTCACTACGGCTGAGACCTTGCTGCAGCGTACGCTAAGGCCATTTATTCTTGCAAAAGAAGATTTCCTGCTAGCATGGGACTTCACTTTCTAGAGAACTCACGTTGACTACGGTAGAAAAGACAACGAATGGTGGAGGCTGAACTGTCTTTGTAAGTGCACGTGCCGTTGAAAGAGGCCTAAGGTTCAGTTTCAGCATTGTCAGTTCAGTGCTAGTTTCAGCACTTTCAATTCTCCGGGCGGACAAGCAACGGTGCTAAATCCTTGCCCATGTGAGTCAACGGCTACGTCCTACTGACTTCAGAAGGTGTAAGCTTAACCAGCTGGGTGTAGGAGGTGTCACCTAGTCGGTACCAAGTTTCTGCCTCAGGTCATACTGACGTGGCTTTTACTGAGCTGTAAAAGGGAGCTACAGTCTGACTATGGCTCTACTTCTTCAGCCTCTGGAAAGCTATTTAACTTGTTTCTGCCAGGTAAGAATAAGAACCGTAAATATTCATGAAGCACATCTGCAAAATGCCCCTGAAAACGAACTTCAGAGGTGCTGGGTGTTACGATCCATTCTTGCAATACTTTAACGCACCAAAAATGCCCAGCAGATGAGGCAAACCCAGGGCCAGCTCCAATCTTTTATTTCGACTCCCCATCCTCCCTCTTCCCTGTTCATGTGTCAGTGCCAACACATTATTTTAGTTTCACAGTCTCATGAAAGCAGAACAAATATGAGATTGCCAAATGACCGATCCTATATACGAGAACAGCTCTGGAGGAGGAGCTCAGTGAATAGTCAACAACAATTTTTCCTCACATTGCAATGACTTTTGTGCGGCAGAAGATGACTCCTAATGGAATATCGAACTGTCTCTAGGAGCATCTGCCGTGCCGACGAGTGTAATCCTGTATCGCTATCAGCGCACTTATCACTGGGTCTTTGCTGATACAGCAGCTTCACGCAGCAGTATGATTTTTTTTTTCATCTCTATTTCCGAACGTCTTGCTGCAATGACTTTTAGCCCAACATCACATTCATTCTTTAGGGAAATGCTGCTGTTCAGCAGATGTACAACATTTGGGAGCATTTGTAAGGGAGGTTCTAGGCATAGGGGAGCACAACGTCTCACACATAATCCCTTGGAAACTGAGCTTCGTGATCCTGCAGTTTCCTTCAGAAATTATTCTCCCTTCTTCACTGAAACTGCACCAACAACCTCAGCTTGGTGCTAGTGAATGTTCATTCCTAGCACTGCGACTTGGAGAGAATTCAAAGCACCAGAAACTTGATTAAGAGGCTATAGTGATTGACTTAGAGGAAAGATTCAAAGTCTGAAATGCATCTAGCTTGTGTTTAAGATAGCTTATCATAGATACCACAAAATTTTAAAACTCGCTTGAATAACTGCTCTCCACCTGTGCAGCACCAACAGGTTGTTACTCAGAAAAAAGAGATGGAGTCAGTAAAAGTGAGAACTGAGTCTAGACACTAGGGAAGAGTGAAGAATTGTCTTCCCCAAAGGGAAAGTGGAAGATGGAAACTGTGACCGTTACTCGGGTCTGGGCAATATCCTAGAAAATGTCACTGGAACAGGCTGCCCAGAGAAGTTGTGGATGCCCTCTCCCTGGAAGTGTTCAAGGCCAGGTTGGATGGGGCTTTGAGCACCCTGGTCTAGCGGAAGGTGTCCCTGCCCATGGCAGGGGGTTGGAACTAGATGGTCTTTAAGGTCCCTTCCAACCCAAACCACTCTACGATTCTACAGAATAAAACAACTACCTGTAGGGAGACTAAGTAACCTAATAAACATTTTCCATCTTTATCTTCTGCAACTAAACAGCAGCTTCCTGAATTTAGCATCGGCTAGCTGTTGCTCTCCAGCTTTCTTTCACCAGTGCTAAAACATGCAATGGAGTTAACAAGAAGGGTTCTTCCACGTACAAGGAATTCCTCAGTCTTTGTCCTGTATCCGCATGGAGAAAAACTTTCCCAGTTAACTTCAGTTGCACGTGTGGCAGGCCATAGCATGGCTTTGTTTAGGATTTATTAAAAAAAAAAAACTTTGGAGAGCACTATTTTTTAATGAAGGGTGTTATTAACTTGCAATTTAGTAGCTCATAACATTTCAAGAGTAGACCTTAGTGCCTAGAGTTTTCTCCATGACAAACGCGTAAATTTTTCTTAAACTTCTGACAAGATAAGCATCTGGCCAGTGTCGCTCTGTTGCGAAGCTAAATCTTCCTTTGCCTTGCGATCAGAGTAAAATCTGTAATCTAAGAAATCACTTTGGATTTCACGTGCAAAAGCACCAGACACGATTGTACTGGGTCAGGTGCAGCAAAAGCAGAGTGGGACCAGGGCTCCTGCCCCAGAGAGCTCCCGCGTTCCAAGACACGGCACAGGTGTGAAGGTGATGTAGAAGAGGGCTACATTAAAGTGGCATGAGAAGGGTCAGGTCTTTATTGAGAAAGAAAAATTGCCTTGCCAGAAAAAGGAGGTGAAGACATGGCACAACTTCTGTCATCTCACCTTCATGAAGTTGTGCAAATTACTGGGCAAGGTCTCGGGGTGAGCCAGGGCTCAGAGGCTTCTCGGTCTGTGAGATGGCTGAGAAATGCTCTCCTGGGGGAGTCACAGAATGATCTGATAGAAAGCTCAAAGATAAATCCCCTCTTTCCAGCCTTCGGCTTGTTATGGGAGCATCCGTTACAAAAACCGATCTCCATCCATGCCATTTTTTTTCTCCCCGACACAGCGCTTGACTGAAGAGATGTTGACTTTACAAAGGTTAAAGGTGGCTGCCTCAACCAACAAATGGGATTTAGCAAGAGGGGAGGATTGTTGTTCTTTCTTCTTTCAGGAATGAAGTGTCAGGAAGATGTAGAGGTCAAACAGGCCCCTGCTGAGCGGCGGAATGACAGCACCAGCTGCAGAAGGTGCTGGAGCAATGCAAGACCTGCGGGTTCTCACAGTTGGGAAGGGTATGCCACCTCCTTTTCCCACATCTGAAGTTAGAGGAATAACAGCGAGAGCTCCGTTGGGAAAACAGGGTCCAAGCAGTTTAACTCGGAGCGCAAAGCGACGTGCAGGGGTTGAGCCGTGCCCTACAGACGCACCTCTGCTCGGACCTCATGGGGGTCCCTGAACGGGAGCCTAAAGCTGCTCCTGGCTGACGTGATACCAGACTAATGGGCAGCCCTCCCTTCCCTTCTACCCCCCAAGTATATGTGCAAGGACATAAATGCGTGCGTAATTAGCTAGATCATTTCGTAGGCTGAAAGTAGGACGGAAAAACAACAGACCCAGGCCTGAATTCACACAACCCCCTAACAACCCGTGTGACTGGAGTGAGGGTGTGTTACACGTATGACAACACACCCAGAGAACCTAAATGAAATACTTTGCTTTGGCAAAAAATTCTGGACTCTGACTTAGATTCTGCCAGTGCCCGGAACATTTGCAGCATTCCTAAATTCATTATAACCTGGCCTTTCAGGGGAAAAAAAAAAGCAGTTTGGGGGTTTTCCTCCTGCCAGCACGTAGGAAATATGTTTTAATGTTTATTCTCTAATACAACATAGCAACAGATTTAAATATTTAGGAGAGTTCTTCCTAGAGATTGAATTAGGTATCGGATATTTAGTATTTTGCAAGAAAGTCAAGATGCACGTGATAGAGCAGAATTTGATGTTCTTGTTCAGAAAGACCTGGACTACACCCACCTGATTTCTTGTAAAAGGCCAAGCTCTAAGAACCAACGGATATATCAGGACAAGCACACCTTTTTCTTTCTTTTTTTTTCCTTCCCTGATTCCTTGAAACGTTACAATTCTGAATTATACAGAAGCCAAATAAAAGTATCTCTTAAGATATCCCTGTGAAAAACGAAGGCTCCGTGTCCATCTGCTAAACCTCTGCACCTACGAGAGAACACAAACCCCAGCACAAATGGTGGGAGAAGGGAAAGAGGCGCACGCAACATATAGCAAAGCCTAGGGGAATAAGTATTGGAAATGGTTGCAAGGCGATTACGGAAACACGGAGCACATGCACACATAAATTGTCATTAAAACCAGCGAGAACAACCTCGAGAGAAGTTGCAGTAACCCTGGAGTAGCAGAGCTTGGGGCATTCCCAGCTGCCACACTTCTGTGAAAAAGGGATTGAGAACAGATTCCCTCTTAATGTCTTTTCAACTGCGATGGCTCTAGGGTCTAAGAATCTGCTTTCTGTTAGGAAAAACTATAAAACTTTCAACAAAAGATGAAAAACATGTCTTCCATTGGCATAAAAGCAGGAGATTTCCTGGCAGGAAGGAGTGGCATATTGAAAATTCCCTGGAAAGTAGAACACAGAAAGAATAACTGCCACCGGCAGCAAACCCCAACTCCCAGCAAACACAAGTGTTACAAAGCTCACAAAAGAAGCAAACAAAAATCACTAAACACCTTGCATGTGCGCACAAGCCAGGTTTAATAACTTTTTAAAACTTAGGATTGGGCCTTAAATGATATATATCAGTGAAGTCCTTTCCTACTTTTATTTCCCACTTTAGTTCTTGAAATTTGGCGTCTGTTGAATTCTGTGTTAGGGCTTTTTCCAAATCCAAGACTTGGGGAATTTTGTTAACAGCGCAATAAAAATAACTTCATAGTGTTACAGGGAAACATTAAAGCCTTTTTTTTGTGTGTGTGCTGCTCTTTCCTTTTTAAAAAAATACAGACATTGTTTCTTTAAAAGGCTCCATCTGCAAATCCCATTAGATGTGCGTATAAGGTTTCGGATGATTAATAGTTGCTGCTTTGCTTTGGTTGGAGGGACTGGGTGCGTGCACGTTAACCCCTCCCTCCCCTCTCTCACATTTCACTTCACAAACTTGTCACTCTCTCCCCAGCACAGTATTTAAAAAGTGTTTCGCTCATGCCCAGCGCTTCGCGAGGAAGCAAAGCTTCAGGCCTTGGGAAGCAATTCAGGGCAATCACTGCAGAGACCTGCTTACTGGTTTCCAGTTGGGACAATGAAGACGTTTAGAAGAGTTCCCCAAGTAACAAATCTGCAACAGCGTAAAACCCACCAACAAACTGTTGTTTAGGGCGGAAATCTGCTCCGTAAAATTTGGAGGATTTCCCCTCTGCTCCTCTTCTGATTTTGAAGCCTGAGCCATAACCACTCACGGACACTGGAGCGTGGACAGGACTGGAAGCAAATGGATCCCACCAGCAGCAGCTGCATGCGCAGTCCGCAACCTCCTGCCGCGCTTTGGGGGTGCCTGCGGAGCACCCACGCGGACGTCACCACAGCTTCAGGGCTGAACCACTACCCACCAGCACCGTTCTCCTTCCACCAAAAATCAGATTTCGCTACTTACGCCGATTTCTCAACCTCCTGCCAGGTGACTGCTCCCCATAGCTTCCCACGGGAGGAGCGGGCGTTTGTGGAGCAGCACCCCTCTTTCCAACACTCTCACTGGCATTTTGCAGCAACCGAGGCCAGAAGACGACTAAATCCAGGACTGGCCTTGGGTTCTGGGGAGTCAGAAGGCAGCAGCCCAAATCTAGTGAGTGCGGCAGTGGGTACGAATGAAGATGATGAGGTACCGGTAAATACTACAAATGAGACTGAGAAAAAGTCATCCGAAAGGAAAAAGGAAAACTCAGGTAGGTGAGATGAAATCAGGGGTGTGGGATGGTACAGGCTGTAGGATGAGAGCACCTGTAGGATTAGGAATTAAGAAATAAAACTGAGGAGGAAAACAGTTTGTAATTCTTGACTGAGGAAACTTAATAACCCCAGTTAATAACCACCAAAACTTATTCTTTGATGACATCTGGTGTTTGCATTTCATTCCTGCAGATCTTGTTTACTGAACCAGGCACTTTACTCACCGGCACAATGCACATTTGCTGCAACTAAAGGGGAATCACACGGCACACGTACACTGAGCTGAAAGTCCTAGGACGTGGGGTTATATATTGCGTACCTGCCATTTGTCCAAGCGTAAGGAGGATGGCAGTCAAAGAGCAAAGATCCCTCGTCTTGAGCTGCCTGTGCTAGTTGGAGATGTTATGCTAGGATTTTGACATCTCAGTTGATGGTAAGAAGTACAAGACGCAAGGTCTCCCTTTAGATATAAATTCTACTTGGCCTCATTAAATAGTAAATGGTTTTACCTCAAAACAGGAGGTACCAGAAGTTTGCCCATCAGTACGATGTCCAACAAAGCAGAAAGTGTATAGTTTTCACTGTGTCATCCTAGCTAGCAAAAGACATCCTTTCTACAGTGCAATATTCAATAATTTCATAGTTATATAAGCTCTGATTTGCTGCTGTCTCAAACCCAGGGATGTGAAATATGCATAAAATTGTTTTCTCCTAAGGAAGCTGTTAAAAATGAAGATGCTTATATGCACTCACTTGCCGTAGCGTTCATTTACAGGCTACAGCGTGCTTTATCCTACAGCGCTGCTATGAAGTGGGGAATATTTTCCAGTGTCCCCATTTTACAGGTAGAGAAAACAGTGATAAAAATATGTATTTATTTATTTATAGATTTTACAGGTTGGCTACAAAAGAGCCTCCTCTAATCCAACTTCCATTTCTCCATTTTGCAGTTTAAACAACAAGTTTGTATTCGTGCTCTCTCTGCCACACAATTAGTCCTTATCTCTGTTCTCTTTCAGTACGAACGGCTGTCAGGGAACACCCAAAATAACTAATATTCCAAACCTCTTTATGCCCAGAATCTAGTTTACTCCCCTTGGTTATCTGTTTTTTCTTTAGAAACCCAGCTTTGTAGAATTGAAGTTCATTTCTATTGAAAAAAAGCCTGTTTGGGGCAAAAATTTCCCAAAAACCCAAATGCAAAGAAGTTTAAAAAAAAAAATTAAGTCTGAACAATGTTTTATTAAGATATTTGCTAGTCATAGCTAACCAGCAGATTTCGGTATCCTCAGATTAGAGGGATGCCCTTATTCTTAAGGAGACTGATTCCAAAGCACGTCTCCCTGTTTTAAGTATTTAAGACAAATGTTCCTTTTATTCTCTATTACCAGCACCCTTGACGTTTTCTTGTCATACTTGTGCTGTCCCATACACTTTTCCTTACCGGGGAGCTGTAAGCAATGACATCACGGCGAGGCACGGCGTTTCCTACCCTCTAGCAACCGGTGCTGTCCGCACAAGTTGTTACCCTAGCGAGTGCAGAATAAGGAAAACGTCCCAAAGGGGATTCCACGGCTTTTCGTTTCACTCCCTGCTTTGCTTACCAGACAGCAGATAGAATGATTTGATATCCCTCCTGCAAGCTTTTCCCTCCTTCTGTCCCCAGACAAAATAAAACAAATGAGGGGAAAGACTATGAGCAATTTTATTGTGATTTCCTTCACTTCGACAGCAGTTCCAGAAATGCAGCTGGGCATATCACGTACTGATTGTTTATTCTAAGTGGAACATAAGCCTTTTCTCTCCTCTTGAGAGTTTTCCTTGACTTCTTTAGAAAAATCTAGGTACCCAGAGCCTTCTCTTCAGAGATTGGGCTAGTAAAGAAAAATATACTGAAATCACTTGCAGACAAAACCTACAAAATAAACTATTTTCTTTTAGTTGGGGCCTTATCAACCACAATTTTACCTGAACTGCAATTACCATGATTACAGCGTTACCATGATTTGTACTAGTGCATGCAAAATCCTTTGGTTCTCGTGAAGACCCTAGTTATTACAAGATACACAGTGCAGATCTCGGAACACGGCTATTTGCAGAGGATTCTGAGGAAAGTCTAAAATAAGCATATTGCTCAGACAAATGAGCAGAACGCTGTAAAAATAATAAAAAAGCTCATCAATCTTTAAAACTTTCTTTGACGCGCAGATATATTTAAAACTTTTAAAAGAATGGCTTTGTTATGGCAATAACAACAGTGGCAGCTACTACAAGTACTCGTGGATAAACTTGCACACCCCCTTCCCTTCCTCTATAGATTTTAGTTCTTTAGATGCCATATTCGCTCTTGACTTCGCAGGCTCACCAAATGACCTGAAGTTAGAAGCTAACCCAGCGTTCTCTTTCACAGCTGCCTCTGCTGCCCGTCCACAAGCCACAGCCATTAACATTTTCACATAAAACGTCAATAAAGTGTGTCTGACCTGTCCTAAATTGCGTTATTACGCCCGTGAAGCCCCCAGATCTCCAACAACAGCAATAATAGAATTCAGACAGCTTTATTTTACGTGAATGAAACAGTACAGAACGTTCGTGAGGTCGCAGTAGAAATGAGAATGTGATAACCGTGCGCAATGACCCCCTCGACAACATTAGACACACAACGTCTTCCTTGACTGAAGAATTCTGGAAAACTTTGTATTAAAAATGTGCAGAGCTGATCTGAATTCCCACCTGCCACCTTTCTCAGTCTTGCCACTAACTGTAAAGAGGATTTTCTAAGCTTGCCATTCCCATTTACAGTCACGGTGGCATAAAAAGCAGTAGGTAGGACTACGTAGCAGCAGATGACCCGAGAAGGACTGAAAAGCAAAGTCCCTGAGCAGTTTAAAGTGGCCTGGGTGCAGAACGCCGTGTGTCATAGCCCCCCGAACGCACCCTCCGTTGAGCATCATTCCATCAGGTGCACATTGAAGTAACTTCTGGATACTTCATCAGCAGCTGCCAAATGAATCCACTATTTATGAGGTCACTTCACGTGGCAAATGTTCCCGATAGCTTTCAGAATTTTATGTTCTATAACAGCAAAATCTGTCAATGTCTTACTACTTGATTTCACCACTTAGAATAAATACACCCTCGAAGTCTTTAGTATGGGGGGAAAAAAAGTAACATTGTGCAGATGCTTCGTATTTTTATTTTACTTTCTTCTACTGAGGGAAAAATTGCAGATATCGACGGTAGTTTGCAGCATAACAAACACCAGGTGCGTTGATCTGGGCTGCGGATCACCACAAACACCTTACGAGCAGCTGGGATCCTCCACGTACAGGCATTAGCAACCCCCATATCTCAGAGCCTCAGCTGCTCTCTGAGCAATGCAAGCACCCTCTGTGGCGCCCAAATCCTGCATCTGCACGGTGCGGAGTCCTCACGCCCTCCTCCAGAGCATCGTTCGCTGGCTGTTGTTAGCAGACCAGCTCAACCCAGTGCAGGAGAGTGAGTACCACTTCACAAGACCAGATTCTGCTTCAGTTATGCTGGTTGTAAGCACAAAGCAAAGCCAACTTCTGTTGACCAGCTCCAAATGCTGGATTTGGCCCATTGCTTTGCAGGGAACGGGTTTTGCCTCTTCACACGCACACGTATGTATTAGTGCCCGACAGAGGGTTTGGGTTGGAAGCTTTATAGCGTAGGAACATGCACCACTTGGGGTCCTCCCCGTATTTTGCTGCAGCCCTGGGGAAAGGCGGCTGTAGTTCAACCACGCAATGAAACTGGTTGGGATCCTGGGAGTGCGCATGCCTCATGGTAGGGACACAGATCTTCCCGCGATTCCTGAGCAGCCTTTTTTCTTTTTTTTTTAAAAACTGGCAGTACAGTAGGAAAATCTTTCTAAGCCCATTTGTCCTTTCACACAACGTTTGCCATTTTCCACGTTCTGTTGTCAAAACTCTGAAGCAACTAGGCCCAATTTCCACTTTTGGAACATCACAAAACCTCCAGCCACGAATAACCATACGTCTCTTTACAACACCACGCGGCGCACAGCCTGGATGACACGATCCAAGCCACACATCCTGCTCCGTTCCCAGAAATACTTAGCTGTTTAAAATTATTCACGTTGGGTTTTGGCGATGAAGACTGGTGAAACTGCCCCTTAGAAAGGATGTCCTTTGCGCAGGGCTTAGTGGTGAGCTCACACGGATATTCAGGTTGCGTTAGCTATTTTTATTGCAGGTTAATTTGACGGAGGTGGCTTTAGCTCCTGCAGTGTGGTGTTGGCACTGGAGAGCTGCTTCACCCCTCCGCGTTTGTTAGGGGAGCAGAGACCCAGGGGGAAGCCCTTGAGACCAAGGCTCCCGGGAGCTGGTGGCAAAGTTCCCATCAGGGGATCCACGCTTCAAACCCCGCTTCCCCGCCACCCTCTCAAAAGTCACATTTGTTAACCTGTGGGAAACACGTAACGGGGTGTGTGTTCGGTAGGGGATGAGAATGAAGGGGATTGTACGACTATGGGCAAAAGCATGGGGAGAAACTTCTGGGGTTTTGTTTTCATACTTTCCCCAACTTTATTTGGGGATTTTTGAAGCGTAAGTAGCAAGAACAATGTTGATGTAAATGACACTAATTTCCTTGAAATAGAGATCAGCAGAGCACTGGTCCCTGTGCACATTACCACTAGTGGGAGCTATGTTTGATTTCTCTACTTCTGATGGGCAGAGCTAAGGTCAGGTCAATCACGAAGCCTACAGCCACACCTGACAGATTTTTCCAGCTTTAGTACTTTGGCAACCAAAGGGACATCTGGAAGATGACGTTGCGTGTCGTGCTCATTGCTACCATTTTGTATGTCATTTCTATGTAGAAATATTATGCTAGGACACACGGAGCTTCATTGCACACTGGTTACACACAAAAAATTAAGTCATTAATCCTCAACATAACAAAAAAACCTACCGGCATCTTCAGTTCAGGGAATCTAGCCAACCACAGGAGCAAGGTGGGAGAAAGAGTCAAGGAACTTGTAAAACTGACTCTGCAAGATTGGCAGTTTGGGCTTTGCTCACTGAAACAAGGGCATTTTTCCTTGCATTGCTTGGAGATTCTTCACAAGCACCAATTTTAAAAATACAGGACAAAAAATAAAAAAAAGAAAAGAAAAGAAAACAAAAAGAAAACAAAAATAAAAAGATTGCCACTGTCTCAAGCAAAGTCAGTTTGTGTTTGCTTTTTCGCATAACTGGTGCAGCATCCCTTTGGCTATGGCCTGAAATTTGTCTTTGAAATATGACTCTTGACCACATCGCAGCCAAGCGCCCAAATAGCAAAAAAGTTGTTCAGGGCAGCACAGTGACAAGGATGATGCTGAGGCCAATCGTGCACAGAGATACCAGAGCTCCTTCTAGTTTTCATTTAACAAGAGTTAGAAGCATCTCAAAGTGTGGAGCATCATGTGCCAGTTCAAAGAACAACGGTTCTCTGGTGTTGCTTGTTTTACCACGTTCCTACACACACGGTATTTCCAGGCCATACGCTAGCGTAGGGTGCTCACTAAGTGACTTCACCTTACACCCTGCACCAGAGGTCGTCGCCATGCGCTCCCAACACGTCACACACCATACACACAAAGTGCTAGCTGTCGCTTGGTAGATCAGGGGAGAGTGATAATACGTATATAAGGAATGAAAGTAAAGGTGTGGGGAAGGAAACTATCTCACAGAATCATTAAGGCTGGAAAAGACCTCTAAGATCATGTAGTCCAGCCATCAACCCAACACCGCCATGCCTACTAACCACCATGCCAACTTACCGCCATGCCTACTGACCCCCATGCCTACTGACCCCCATGCCTACTATCTCGGTGCAATGACAGCGAGGAATGAGAGCTTCCTTCCCATAGCTGCTCATGCCCAACCTTGCAGACCCAGGCCCGTGCCTCTGCAGTTTTGACAACACACCCCTTCCCGACTCTGAGCTGCCCCACCTTTGTCCCCTTGAACCCAAGACTGACAGCACTGATAAATCACGCTGAGCTTGAGGGGGAATAACACAAACTTCTTAAAATTTCCACTGAGCACTTCGATCAGTGGTCTGTATCAGACCTCCGCGATACACGTGTTCACCCAGATCAGTGTAACTGCAAATTACACAACGTGTGCTTGCCTCTTAGAAAACCAGAACTCAAGCAACAAGGCAGAAGCAAGCAGCAAGTCGCGAAAGGAAAGGACAGCTTTCACCAAGGAGCAGCTACGGGAGCTGGAAGCTGAATTTGCCCACCATAACTACTTGACGAGGCTGAGGAGATACGAGATAGCTGTGAACCTGGACCTCACCGAGAGACAAGTACTGCCTGAACCCCTGCCTCCCCAGCTTCTTCTTCCTCCCCCACAACTTCTCCCTAAAGCTAAAACCCAGATAAGTTACTCCAGGGTGTACTTTTGCAATGGCACAGAGGTATTTTAATACAAAGCCTCCACATTCTTTTAAAACACATTTGGTTACAAATTTCTGTAGGTAGTTAATAAACATAATTATGTTTATCTAAACTAAAGACACATTTGGGAATAACTGATATCTACTGAGCTGCTGTTTACCACCACTCATTGGTACATACTGATATGTCAAGGCTTGCAGATGGAATATGGAGATCATCTTAGACTGCAATTACCAGGAAATTATTAGAATGATGTACGTTCGATACATGCATTCTTCCTGGGTCAGGTAATATTCTGAGGTCATGAGGAAAGACAAAAAAGCAGAGTTTCATGGAGAGAGAGATTTCTGTTCTCTCATTGTGATCTCAGTCAGGGTTTCCTTATCAAAACTTGGAGGACAACAGAGGAATTGCTCAATTAAGTGCAGCAAATGACAATTTCTGAAGCATTAGACTGGATGGACTAGATGTTAAAAGACATCAGATGCACTGTGCCCATCGGGTTGACATGCTTAGTTGACATAAAGACAGATTCTAGGCAAAGCACTTGTACTACCCTTTGCGGGTCTCAGAGAAACATCTGCCTAGAACAGTTTAGAAAGAATTGCTCCTGTTCGAGAGTTGGATTACTTAAACTTGTGAGGTTCCTTTCACCCTTTCTTCTAGAATTCCACAAAACGCCTGTCTGTTGATGCACACGTATATGCGTAGGTCTGCTTACATAGCTCGGATGGAGGCAATAAGTAATTATTTTCTTTTTATCACCCAGGTCAAAGTATGGTTTCAAAACAGAAGGATGAAATGGAAACGTGTTAAAGGTGGGCAACCAGTGTCCCCACATGACCACGACACAGAAGATGTGGACTCTGCTGCCTCCCCCAGCTCCGACTAGTCCTTGCAGCAATGGGAGAGGAGGACGGAGAAAGTAATGGATCAGAAAGCGGATGGAACACTGCTCCGGGTCAGCTACACCATGAGATGACCCTGCTTACAAAACCTGTAGCCCTCGGTCTTTAAAAGGTGTACGATGCTTTGGGTTACAGAGGCAATTAAAGAACGCAGGGGAAAAAAGCCAAAGGAGGGCGTGATTTTGATTTTAGTCTGAATGAATTTAACTCTCTCTGGAATTGTCTTACTACCACAGATGTGTCTTCAGAACAAAAGCAACAAACACTAACTATAGAACAGGAGTAACATTGTCCAGGCTCTCAAACACTCAGAAAACAGAGGTTGCTATTTAGCAAGAAAGGGTTCAGCAAATGATAACACAACTGTATTCTCATCCAGCCCTCCCCGGTCACATCTATTCATTCTGCATTTGGACTTGACAAGGGACGTTTTCCTTGTGCCTTGCTTTAAGAGAAATAAATACTTTGCTAGTCACTGATTTTCCTTGCAATACGAGTTACAAATTTCCTTGCAATACGAATAGCCTGTATGGCTAGGCAGTAAGATTACAAAATAAAAATTTGAGACCAAAACTGTATACACAGAATTCTGCTTACCAGTTTCAGAAGAGATGGCTTTCGCTTCGCCAGTCCAAGGGGACAGGTGCCGTGTTGATGGTAGCAATTTGCAGAGGGAGATTTCTTCCAAGCTTATTGTAAATCCTGAAATTAAATTGCTAGATCTCAATTTCAAATACTTTTTCAAAGCAGTCGTTACCAAATGTCACAGCGGGTACAGCAGAGATTGACCCCTCAACACGATAGCTATCGCTATTCTGTTTTCAACATTTAAATCTATTTAACTAAAGCAAAACTGCTGCTGAGTGCTGCATTTCTTTTGGATTTATGGAATCTCTCTGGAAACCCGTGGTTTTCTTTGCGAATTCAGGATTGTCAAGAGAAGCAGAAAACAATGTTATCTGGAGCGATTTAACTGAGTTTACTGTCTACAAATTCTCGTTTCATTTTTCACTGGAGACAAAACTTTCCTCTGAATAACCGTGTGCGTGTGTATATTTAAATTGCGTATAAAAACATCTGTTAACCAGGTATTGTGTGGATCTACACTCATTACTGACTGTCTTCTAAATCAATGCCTGGGTTTATGAATTTTACATTTAAGTGACCAACTTAGCCCTTTTTGCAAACTACCCGTTAATAGGTTATTTTTTGTGACATTTATTTTTTTAGTGTTTGCAACTGATCAAATATTTCATACAAATGAATAGCATCCATGCTTTTCAAAACTTGTAAACGTATCGTGTCTTTGATAGGGTTTGAGGACACCAAGAAACTTCACCAGAAACCTTCAAAGCCGCTAAAGCTGACACAGAGCCAACTGCTCAGACTTCTCATATAAATAATATGTAAAAGCAGCTTTCCGATACAGAATCATGAACTGCCATGGCACCACCAGAAGTCATAGGAACGCTTCCACTTGAAATGATCCCCCCTTTCAGCTGAAACGTGTAGCGTATCAAATTATGAAGTTTTAGAAAAGCATTGTGTCCGTTTCCATTTGTCTTTCTATTTCATGTACAAACGCCGTATTTTAATCGGAATTTTACGCTGGCATATCCCAGTATGACTATCGAGAATACTGAAACTTCGGGTGGAATATCTGAAAGGTGGCCATCGTTTGCGGCTATGGCTCCTGTCTCCCTGTCACCTTACTCTGATGCGTCGTTGTTGGGGTTTAACGTGAACTGCAGATACGTTGGGTATAAAATTGCGTATCTGGATGATATGTTTATAAAGTGATCTGTGGTTATTTCACTTGTAAAATACCTCAAAATAGATAAATATCAACTTGGTTTTGGAACAGAGGTGCTGTATTCTTTTCAAAGAGCTGATTACTGTATCTACTAAGAAAAAACATCCATCACATTCCTTTTAAACAATTCCAAACTCTTTTTGACAGAGGAAAAAATGAACAGTTTAGCGTATATATTTGTGCAAAACCAATTAAAAATAAAGAGTTATTTTTTAAAGGAAATTATTTGAAAATAAAGAAACTTGAGAAGTGAAGAGCTGTACAAGATATTTTCCCCTTCAAACCAAACCCAGTAGGTGGAATGGAGAAAGGAGAATCTCTCATTAAAAAAAAAAAGTCATTAAATCTATTATGTATTTGACAAACTGAAGATTGAGAATTCTTTCAGTCTTCCATGGCAACACGTGGCTTGCCACTCACCACTGACGGCGTAAGGGAGCTACCCGCGTTACTGCGTGGTTTCCCGCACCATACTACTTGCAGCATGCCTACAACTCTTACCCACCATGAACAAAACAAAACACACACCCCCCAAAAAAAAAAAAGAGAAAAAGAAAAGAAAACGGCGTCACAGGGCCTCTGCACAAACTATGCTGTGATCACGGCACGGGTGCAAACTTATGTAAATGCTGCGAGTGTATTTACTAAGACTCATTCCCATTACTTGGGGGTTGGACTAGATGACCTCTAAAGGTCCCTTCCAACCCAAAGCATTCTATGATTCTATGATTCTACTTCTCAGACCATCTAGACAGATATTCAGCAAGCACCGTCACCCCCAAAGAGTCCACCTCCCTCTCCCTGCAGAAAAAAAATGTGCACTTTGTCACCATAAGCTCAAATGAATGCTGCATTTAATGCAAATTAATGATTAATAAAAAATCAGTTAAAATAATTAGAGGCACGCATGTCCTCTCTCTGAGCTAGATCTACCCACGTCTCTTCAGATCTTGATGGTAAGGAAGCACCACCCCCACTTTCCTCCCAGGACATTTGTGTGTGACCGGTACGATGTCCCGACGGGAGGCCTTGCAGACGGGAGGTTATGGCCAGACCCCAGTTACTCCAGCAGCCATAAGCTGAGGTGTGCTATGACAGAGCACCATTATCTGGGTCACGAACCCGACGTTAATAACAGGTTAATACCCTCACTATTCAGGTTATGTAAAACTAGTTGGCTAAAATAATTGCCCATGCACAGATGAGAAGAAGCTAATTTACTGTAACTTTAGGAGCAGAAAATGTCTACAGCTCTCCTTAAACCTTGGTGCCTTCTGATTAAGCTTCTGCCCAAACTCACCAGTTTAGCTCTTGGCAAACACCAAAGCTGGCTTTGTGAAGAACTCGGGTGCCACCTCAGACATCCCACCCTCATCTCCAGGAACACGGAACACCGTGGGGCAGGAGTTCTTTGTTACCCTTTTCCTCACAAGCTCTTAAGCCACTTACACACGGTACATCACCTCCCTGCCTCCTCCCCGCTGCCATTAGAAAGTCTGCAAGCTGCAGAAGCAGCTTATTTTGTGATGAAAACTTTTGGGCTCTTGGCTACCACCATAAACCAAAATCAGCTCCTCACCCAGAAAGAAGGCTGATAAATTTTCCCTCTCAAGGAAGCTGTCAACGGTAGTATCTTGCATCCTAATTCACTTAAAAGCCAGTCAATGGGATCCCAGTCCGTGCCCGTAATTACAGCTCCTAAACAGTTCTTGCTCTGTCTTTTGAGAAATAAGGTACGAGTCACCTGTGAGATCATTTTATGCTTAGGCAGTTTCCGCATGAAACCATCTGCTTGTTCTAAGACCTTAGTGTTTTGTGAAGGAACATTTCACTCCTGACATCAAAGCATTTGACCCCTGAACCTCTGGTGCCAAGAATCTTTCAGGCAAAGTCTGTCGTCTGGGAGCAAAATCTCTGACCTGCAATTATTTTTCACAGAAATACACATCAGGCTTTATTCTCCTCGCACGAGGGAAGTGAGCTACCTGGGGATGTTTGGCAACGCTTCCCGTGCCTGATTCTCAATAAATAACCCGAGCACAATCACCCACGTAACGCTGGAGAGCTCTGGCAGGTCTTCCACGGGGAGCACATGCAGGCGGAGAAGCAAGACTTTCTTCCCGTGTAAGGCCAGTGCAAACAGCCCCCAGGGAGCAGGGATATCCGTATAAACACAAAAATATGTGCTGCCGCCCGTTACATCTGTGCTGCCTCTGCTAAACACAGGAAGAGAAGCGCTTTCCTTAGACTCACAGATTTTATGGACGTTTTACCTACCCAGCCAGATGCCAACGTAGCATCGGTCCTAATTTGTTTTACACAGTTTCTGTATCTCACGACTCCTCTCTCAGCCCTCAGTTTCTCTGCATCTTCCTACAGCATTAAGCTAGCGGTTTTTCCAGTCAACGGAGCTACTCAGACAACTTAAAAACGACCCAAAGGTGACTAAGAAAGCATGTACTCATGTGCGCGTACTCTTGATGAAGTCTTAGACAGGTCCACAGCCCCACTAGAAAAACTTCAGATGGTCCATAACTTTAAAGAATCACTGATTTTCAATGTCCACACCATCATCACCCCCCACACTCTCCAGCTAAATCAGCGTAGCAGAGCTCAGGAGTCTTAGCAGCAATGGTATGATTTTAGAAGACGATGCTGCTATGGATTCTTGATCTAGTTTTCTAGCTGTTGTCTAAGAATACCACTGCATGGTTTTTAATCGAGTAAACTGCAGATCTCGACTGCTGTGATGAGCTCTCCAACTCATATGTGAATAAGTATTTACCCATTTAGGGGTTTTTAATGATGCCTTATATGTTAGATGATTTAAAGGACACAGATAAAGGGCCTTCCAGCAAAATACACGACTCCCTATTATTCACTCCGGACAAATTCCCTTGAGAAAGGGGATTGAATGTTGTACTTTGAGACAATAAAGTAAGAAAAAAAGAAAAAAGCACCCAGTACAGACAGATGAACCCGTGGTAGTTACTTCAATGCCCTGTTAAGGTAGAAGGGAAGCACTCTGAGCTTGCTAGTTTTCTTATCGGTGCTACATTGCATGGACAAGAGTTGAAGTCAGTCATGTTTTGGCCGGGTTACACTTGGGAGAAAGTCTCTACCTATTGCCTGGAGTTAGATGGTACTTATTCAGGAGCTATGTTTCTGGAAATATGAATACCTGAATGAATGTAGAAGCTTGCCAAAGATACGACAAAATATAAAAGCTACTGATTTAAAGTGTCCTGGTTATTCTTATTTATTTACTTTGGTCATTTTTTAGGTCAAAATGTTTTCAGACATGTTACAGTCGTCTCATGGAGATGACGCTATGCACCATCCAGTCAAGTGCTGCGGTGAAATTTTACAACGGTAATCACTAGTATTAATAAAATAGATACGAAGTTAGTAACAGTTACCTGTCAGCGTAGCTGAATCTGTGCGCAGCTATGAAATTATGATACTGTTAAATTACAATCAGTCTGTAGAAGTTTTCATGCTGGCCTCTTCTGTCAACCCTCCAAGTGTTTTTTTCAGAGCTGAACAATAAAGGTTGTCTTTAAACACCTGAGACAAGCTTATACTCAGAATATCTGTTTCAAAAGAAAAGATCATTTCCTTAGAAATAAGAGTATAATGAAGATTGCACAGAAACAGGTTGGAGAAAGCAACTCCTCAGAGTGGAACAACAACAAATTCTGGTATGTTTCCTCTGCACGTGTGTCTTACCAGACTGTTACTATTATCAATTAAATGCAAGGAAAGGATTTGTAGAAGAAACCTACTGCGTCCTAGATCCAGAGACAAGAATTGTATTTTAAATACGTGCCAAAGCGCTGCTGTGCTTGGCTACGTACCATCCATCTCACGCCAAACCAGATGTCTGCAGGGCCTTACGGTCACGCCAGGAGCGCCAGCAGAACCAAACCGCTCTTCCCCTCCTTTGCTTTCCTGCAGCACAGACCTCTCATGAGAGAATCCTGTCTGCGTCGCAGGGTAAAGCAGGTTCTTCCATTTACAGTCTGGTTTAGTAGAGGAGCAAGGAGAAAGCCAGCAATAATGAAGGACGGGTATTCTCCAGGAATGGGAAACAGGGTAGATGACCCATTGGAACATATTTTCAATGGTCTGATGATAGCAAATTCACAGTAATAATTCTGTTTCTTTTTTTTTTTTTTCTATAACACTTATCATCACCAAAGCTCTTCCAGCCCCTGAGAACGACCTGTCCCATGTAAAGAGATACCCAGCAATCACCACCACTAAGGGACTGCGGAAAATTACCTGGTCCATGAAACAAGTGTGGTATCACCAGAGCTTAAGGAAGTGACAGATTGCTATTTGGGAAACATTTTTGTTCATTTCTGAACAGAACAAGGCTTTGGAGGAGCTGTGTGGCGGCTTTACGTCAGCAGGCCCATGGCTAGCCTAGGGAAGAGGTTCACGCTTTGAAGAATTTCATCTCATAGTGCTTTGGCATTTACTGCAGAGTAAATTCTCTCCCCAATGATTTTCTGCCATTACAGGGTTCAAATACCCTACACGTAACACCAGAAGTACCAAAGTACCAGCCAGCGACTGACTCAACGTGTTTGGTTATTTTTGTTCATCTTGTTTGGGTTTTTTCCCCCCAAATATTGCTGATTGTGACTGACTGATCACAAACATCTCACGCCATTTTAAACAACACTCTCCCAGCAGTGAACCTGTCTGCTCAAACAGCCTCACAGTGGGCACGAACATCTACGGTTTCCTAGGCAAGGCCTTGGAGCTCCAAGCAGAAAGGGTGCGTTGTACGTCCTGTGCACCTCATTTCAGAACTCGTCTTTCCAAGAGAATCTTGAAATTGCTGATCTGACTGGTGTGATGGTTATAATCCATGAACTGGCACCCTGCTGGGGAATTTCCTACAACTTTGTCACATCAATAGAATCATGGAATGCTTTGGGTTGGAAGGGACCTTTCGAGGCCATCCAGCCCAACCCCCTGCAGTGAGCAGGGACATCTTTAACCAGATCAGGTTGCTCACAGCCCCGTCCAACCTGACCTGGGATGTTCCCAGGGATGGGGCCTCCACCACCTCTCTGGGCAACCCCTTCCAGTGCTTCACCACCCTCAGTGTAAACAATTTCTTCCTTATATCTAATCAAAATCTACCTTTTTGTAGTTTAAACCTGTTGCTCCTTGTCCTGTCACCACAGGCCCTGGAAAAAGCAGCCCCTGGTGCTGCAGACCTCTGTCCCTCAGCGAAGGAACCCTTCTCTGTCAGGATTACAAGCTGGTGAAAGGTCTAAGGAATGGATACTTGCTCACAACTGCACTTTTCACCAGGGCTGGTAACAAAAGGTGTCCAATAAAAACACGATGCTTCCTTCTTCATAAGGTATTACTGAAGTGGATACGACTGTATTTTGTTATGGAGACAGCAAAGCAAAAAAAATTGGAAGCAACAGCTCTGTTTCCCTTCAAACACTTTCTAACGCTGTGGCACATCCATGCTAACGCTGTGTTAAACCACCTGCTCGGACTTTCCCCTGACAGTGTAAGAGGTAAAGATTGTGGAGGGAAGAGTTGTGCACCCCGAGGATAGAGCTGTTTGCATTGGCTGGCTGTAACTCAGAGAAAAGCTGTGACACCTCCTACATCTCCTCCGAGAGGCTTATCGCAAGGGTTGAGGAAACAAGGGGCTAAGAGCGAGCAGGACACACCGAGGGGCTGTCTGTCCGTAGGATTTGCTCAAGCAGAACCACTGCTCTTTGTCCAAAGGCATTTGTGACCCTTCTGGGGCAGATAACTATCCCCTTCCCCCTGCGCACAACAAGCCTCAACCACTTACAATCACACGACTAAACGTCCCCTACCTGCCTTTCCTGTGACGGTTTCTCCTACGTAGTAGGTACTAAAGTTGCGGAGGACAGACAAAGCCTCTCTTTATCACGTGGGCTATCTGGTACCGCATCCAGAAGTGCTGGGAGGAGGAAAGACAGACACTGGAGAATGTTTTTTGCAACGTACCCTCAAACCTGCACAGCGGGGGGTTGAGCAGGCAGTCCAGAGTCCCTTTGTAGCTGCGCAGCGTTGTAGTGGCTACAACACTCAGAGGGCCACAATTTAGCACTAGAGCCTCTAAGCATCTCCTGTGCTAAAGCCAGCCTCCATAACAGGGTCCCAGGCAGTTTGACACTTGCATCCTTGGCCTAGCTTGCATCCTTGGCCTAGTTTAAGATTTTAAGACAGCAGACTACTCTGGTTTTATCATTTTCAAGCAAAGTGGAGCTATTTGGGGCTGGGGTTCCATTTCAAGCTGTGATGTGTCAGCTCCAGCTATGAGATTTCTCCTGCTAATTAACTACAACTTAGAGACAAATCTGATTTAGTCGGTATGAAGTTGTGAGTAGACGATGAAAGTATACGAGTTGACATGCAAACTCAGTCACACAAAACTAAATGGTCTTGAGAAGACCCTGCATTCCCGTTGGCTTAGGCTAGGGAACACCAGTCATTTCAAAGATGAACAGATAAATGTGGCATTATATATTTGGGATTGATCGGTGGAACGGCAAATAGGACTACCATAGTTCTACTACTAGGGCAGTGTAGCTTCTAGGAAATATGTGTTAGTGCAGCTCCTTATCGCAGACCAATGTAAAGAAGGTGGTAGAGCTTAATACAGCTGGTATGGGTGGACAGGAGAGAATACGCATTACCTTTTTGAAGTTATAATAATTATATCACGATCATAAAAACCAGCCAGTCTTAGGATGAGGACAACATGGCAGTGCAGATCTTAGCAAGTCTCAGAGAATTCAAAGCCAGTCTCAGGAATTGATGGCAAGTGTCATTTGGCAGAAGCCTGAGACAGGTCTCTGTCTTGAACAAGAAGCTAACAGAGATTTGCCAAAGGAAATTTTTAAGAAGTCCAAAAGAGCATCCAGAAAATGGTCAAGATTGGTGTTTTGGGTGCATCTCTCAAGTTTCTTATAAGGTTATGCTTGACTGCTTGCTCTCTGGTTTGACCTATAAAGTCTCTAATAAATCCTCAGGCAGTTTATCTTGCAGGGGAAATGAGAGAAATCACACCATCCGCACGGAGCCAGCTGTTCCCATCTGGGTGGCAGGCATATGAACTTTAAGAGGTTGTCTTTCTTTTGACATTATAAACAAAAAGATAAGCAGCACGGGTGAGCATTGCTGGGCACACAACCTGCGTAACCAGCCTAAGTCACCCCCAGATTGCGAGTTCTGAAAATGAGCAAATGGAACGTGCTACGTTGACACATTCCCAAGAACTCCATACTACGCTGTCAGGTAGTGGATAGTAATCACAAAATAAATAGAATTAAAAGAATGCCAACTATGAAGGAAACCTGTGAAAAAACCTGTATGCTTCTTTTTCTATATTTAACAATCTGGAGAAGCAATTTGTCAAAAAAAAGCAAAATGCAAAGATGCACGGCAAAAGCACGATAGATATCTATACATAGGTATACGTATATAGAGAGCGCGCGCACACAAAAGACATTTGGTATGTCATGACTTCGGAGTTAAGATGAATCCAATCTGACCAAAAAAAAAATCAAAATCCGTATTTCACAAAAAAACCCCTTCTTATTAAAAATCACTTGAATTCTTTAGATAAAAGCAAGTAAGTTGGCATTTCCACTCTTTCTCGCGATCTTTAATTCCTAGAGAAATGACATTGCAGCGCCCTGTTTCGGCTGTTTGGAGCCTAAAGAGATCCTTTCAGGATGAGCTACACAAATCTAGGGGAGCTACCTGTATGAGCTTTCCAACAGCCTGGCCTCTCCTCGTTATCCAGCGTCACTCCTTGTGCCGGCAGCCTCTACCTGCACCAAGTATCGCTACGGGAAGGTGGGTCTCTCGAGATGCACTGACGCTGCTCCTGTGATGGGAAACGCTCTGGATCAGGCCCAACAAGGCAACCTTATTTTACTGAGTAATGAGACGGAGAGGAGTCCCACGCGGGGTATGGCTGTGTTCCGTCAAACTTTATTTCAGCGTACATCTTGGCCAAGACAGAATCTAAATCTTTGGTCGCAGAGAGTTACCGTCTCCGCTGGTGCGTATTTGGTTTCTGCATATCCTTCCTCATCAAGCTGGGTGGTTAGCGTCGGGTAAAACGGTGCCAGCTTCCACAAAACACACGGCTTACGTTTATGCCGCAGGACCATTGATTGACACTGTAAACGCTGCTAGGAGAGCTACGGCTGCATTCGCAGCTTAAATGATAAACATCAGCAAACACGCTATGGCCAGCTATCCGTGTGCACCGAAAAGATACAAGCAACCTACGCCTTCTGGAGGAAGCTACCGCCGCTCTTTGGTTAGCTGTGCAATATTAGGAGATAACGTAGACGCCCCAGATAGCGTGTCTAAATATCCCATAGAGCTTAGAATATCCTATAACCCATACAGTTTAGAATATCCTATATTTCATGGTCAAATCCCACGGTCCCTATAAAAGCAATTGCCATACTGCTTTTTCCATACCCAGGAGGAACAGGCATCTTTTCCAGACCCAGGCGAGAGAAGCAGGTATCCTACACTAATAAACAAATGATGCAGCAATCCTGACAAGAGATACTTTACAGCTACTGGGTGTCATCTGAATAGATGATCTGTGCCAGCGTGGACAGAAAGGGGAAAATCTTTGGCACAGGGGTTAATCTGCATACAGACGTGCGTTTGTCTGGTTGTGTCGTGTGAGTGTTGCCCTGCAACTCCCCTGGTTGGCGTTCCCTTCTTACCCAGTATGAAAGCAGTCCTGGAGTTCCCTTCAGAATGAGCAGCTCTCCCTTTCCACCTCCTAAGGCCAACTTTGGTCATGTCTTCCTGGGTCTAGGGGAGCGACACCAGACATTAATCTCTGCTGAGGTGCTGCTCTGCTGTAGAAACAACAGCCTCTGCCAATGTAACGTGGGGAAAAAAAAAAAAATCTAGCCTGCCGTTTTTCTCTTTTCACTGGATACACCTTATCACATGGCTAGAAAAGCCTAACGTTTTGTTAGGAGTGCAAAGGTTAACGCACACCAGATGGCAGAGAAACGCGTTTCTGGGGAAGCTGGAGAAGTGTTCAGCTGAAAACACATCAGGCTGGAAATCCGGGGAAGAACGATCAGAGGTTTCTCAGCGTTATACGCAGAAAAAACAACCTGGTCTGAATGCAAACCATTGAAAGTCCTGCTGCCCCTTCAAGGTCCCTGGAGCTGCCACGTCTCGTGGAGCATCACATATGGTTTACATCGCACGTTGGTCTATGGGCAGCTTGAGAATTTGCACGTGCATGACACCGTGGAGACACGTAAAGCTCTCACCGAGGGCAGCGCGCTGGCTGCTGAGCTCTCACACGGCCATTTTAGCGTTACAAAGAAAGTAGTGGAAATGATGCACTCGCGTTTAGCAACGACCAGATTTATAGGGAGAGTGAGCCGGTAGTACTGACACGAAAGCAGCGGACACGGGGGTGGCCAGAGCTCCGTTTGGTCACCTTTATCTCACACTTCTATGGTCACCCAACCAGGCATCCTCCCCTCCTCGCCAAGAGCTCCTGTGCTCCCACCTTTCAATAGTCTTTCGCACCCCAACCACTGGGAGATGCCTCGTTTCTCCCCGTTCACAGGTCTGGGGGCACAGAGATGCTGCGCTGCTCCCCGCGTGGCACACGTCCCGGCTGGCACACCGGGTGCTGCAGGGAACGCGGCTGCGCCCGGGGCACGCGGGTGGCACGTGGGGTGCCTCATTGCTATTGAAAGCGCACGTTTCTCCTCCAGGCCTCCTCCAACCTCCCACCCTGCCATCAGCTAACGAGGAGAGTCCTTAAAGCCCCCACGTGTCCAGTCCCCCTGACCGGGGGGACACGGTGTGACAAACGAACCAAACCCTTCAGTTCACACTGGCTGGAAAACAGGAGGAAACACTTCACAGCCAGAGATTTTGACTCGGTCGTATTCTACATTGAGCAAAACTTACAAACCCTACTTCCAGTAGAATTTCCTACGCGCGGAGACAAGCGCACACACAACGGAGCGGGGCAGCTTACGGAACAGACACACAATTTTTCAATTACCCCACTTTCTTCCCCCCGCCTCTAGCAGTGCTCGTATTAAGTTTCATCAGCCACTATCTCATGTTTTGGGTAATTCCCTTCCCTCGAGGAAAGCGTACGGCCCCTTCAAGAAATATTATATGTCTGCGTTAGTGACTGGCCTCCGAATACTGGATCCACGCAGTGTTTCTAGGCAGATCGACAGGAAATCCATTTTCTTCCAGCGATTACAGTAGAAGGGCTTCTGTCTGACTGCAACTTGCCTGGCGCGGCTGTAAAATCATCTCAGCATCAGGCTATCGCCTTTCAGGCTGTATTTGTGAATTATGGTGGGGCAGTTTCCACCGCGGTACTGGCTATGGGCAGGTGCCTGCAGAGCCCTACAGCTTCTTTTCCCCACCTTCCCCCTGCCACAATACCACATTCTTTTAATTTCTACATGAAGGAAGGGTTTTCATCCAGGACCAGACTTTTCCACCACTATTCCCTCCCTCTATACTGTTTTGTTGGGTTTTTTTTAAATAACTTTTACGCAAGGGTAAGCAGCCGGTTGTCTGGAAGCTCCTTTGGGAACAGATTGCCAAGAGATAACGGGGGTGAGTAACAGAGAGGATGGTGACTTCATACCGTGGAGGTTTGAGTCATGTTTCTCTCTTTCCTTTTTAAAGAAGAAAACATTTTTCAAACCTCCCTCAATCGTGCTGTGGGTCCCCGGCTTTGGAGCAGGAAACAGACGTGTGAATTGATACTTACGCTTTCTTACAGCCTTTAATTCTTTAATTCGGTGAAAGATTCCGATGCCCCACGCTCATAGCCCGTGATCATCTGTCACCCAGAATTCCACATGCAGAGTATTTCCTACACTTGGGAATTTATCACCAGGCGAGCGCTAGCCCAGCAATGCTACAGTGAAATTGATGATGGGAGAAACACCAGAAGAAGGATTGTTTCCTCCTTTCAATACTCACCACAAACATCCTTACAGTTTTATACTTTCATCTACTTTTCATTCTATTTTTCTATATTTCGACCCTTTTCTATATACCTACATTTCAACCCTTTCCTTTCTATATTTCTCCCATGAGAGATGATCGAGAAAAGTGACGTAACTGATGAGGATCTGTGCACGGTTTCTAATTCAGAAAAAGAAAAAAAAGTCTATCAGATCTAATATCATTGCTCCGTCTGCTTTCCTTAGCTGCGGGGAGGGAGGAGGACAGACCTCTGGTCCCAGTGTCAGGGGCACTAACAAACCTGGCCAGGAATTTATTTTCCAGGGAAAAGAAGTATCACCCTCCATGATAATTATTCACAATTGCTTCTGTCTGAAGTTTATGGAAAAGGAGATTCTGGGAAAAAGCGTAGCTCAAGAAGCTGAACTTCATTCAAGTGTTTTGAGATTTCTTGTGCGGGTCAAGTTCTGCTTGCACCCAAGGTCAGCCCCACTTCTCTTGCCTTCAGCGTGACTATTTTAGGCTAACTCCAGTCTCTGCTTGCGTATCATTAGCTGATTTTTGCTCAAGGGGTCTCATTTAACGTACTTAGACCTGACTGCAATCTCCAGCTTCACGCGTCATTAAGAGAGGAAATAATACAGCATTTCCATGGAATTTATGTCAGGGAAACTCCTCATTTTCACACAAAGCTGGAAGCCTTCAGACAAGACAAGAGCAAGTAAAAATAAAGAATGCTACATTCCCAATAGGAAAGACCCAAAAGTTGCATTCCCTGATTATTCCGCTTGAAACGTTCTCATGGTTGCTACCCTTACTGGGGACAGGTGGAGCCCAGAACAGAACCCAAACGCAGGCACGAGAGGAATCTACTACTGCTTTTGTCCCCGGGCAGGCAGGTTTAGATGCTGCCCTCTCCATGTCAGGGTTATAGCAAGGCTCACAGCTCCTCTGAGCTACGATTGCCACCATGAGCGCTTGAAACACAACGCAGCCTGCCTCAAGTGACCATGTATGTGTCTTCTTCACGGAGAGGGTTGTCAAGCACTGGACCAGGCTGCCCAGGGCAGTGGTGGAGTCCCCATCCCTGGAGGTATTTAAAAGCCGGGCAGACGAGGCGCTTAGGGACATGGTTTAGTAGTGGCCAGGTATGGTTGGACTTGATGATCTTAAAGGTCTTTTCCAACCAAATGATTCTGTGATTTAAGTGCTCCCCGGACACGCTCAGCCGTGCAGGTACCATGTGCAGTGCACCGTGGTTGGTGGGCATTTGAAGATTTGCTTACGGGCACGACCAACGGGGTGCGTAGAGCCTCTACTGGACACACCAGAAAAAAGATAACAAGCCAGACAGAATAGTCTGATCAGACCTGGCAGGGCATGCTCACATGTTGGGATGGAGAAAGACAGAAAGTTTAAGAGAATTCTGGCGTTACCTGGCAATAAGAAAAACTTAAAAAAACCCCAAACAAATGGAATCCTCATTTTTCAGAGCTTACACTGCAGTACCAGCATCGCTCTATTTCTATCTTTCTGCAACAGCACTAGCTCAGATGCTCCTTTATGCCAGATTTCTCATGAACAATTACCAATATATTCTTTTTGTACGCTTCACATCAAGTTTTAAACATGTTATAGGATCAGCCTGATAGACAAGAAGGCTGAAGATGAAACCACACGTAGGGGTCAAATATTCTGAGACTGGTCAAAATCTTGTCCTTTGGAGACCAGCCCTGGATGCTGAGAGACAGTTAAAGCAGTTGCAGAGGGATCTAGATAGACTGGAGCACCGGGCAATCATCGATGGCATGAGATTTAACAAGAACAAATGCTGGATTCTACACCCGGGAAGGAGAAACACCAGACACGGGTATAAATCAGGAGACACAAGAGGGCAAACCGGATCCTGGAGAGCATCAAGCACAGCAGAACCAGCCAGTCAAGAGGCGATTATCCCGCTGTACTTAGCCTTGGTGCAGCCTCACCTCAAGTACTGCCTGCGGCTCCGGGCCCCACCATTCAAGGATGTTAAGGTCCTTAAACCACCTGAAGGAGGGCAGCAAAGCTGGTGACGGGGCTAGAAGGGACATCCCAGGCTGAGGACTTTGGGCTTGTCTAGTTTGGAGAGAAGGAGGCTGAGGGGCAACCTCATCGCTCTCTGCAGCTTTCTGAGGAGGGGATGTGGAAGGGGAGGTGCTGAGCTCTCCTCCCTGGGACCCAGGGATAGGACGCCCGGGAATGGTTCAAAGCTGCATCAGGGGAGGTTCAGACTTGACATTAGGAAGCGTTTCTTTACTAAGGGGGTGGTCAAACCCTGGAACAAGCTTCCTGGAGAGGTGGTCCACACCCCAAGCCTGTCAGTGCTCGAGAGGTATTTGGACAGTGCCCTTCGTAATACGCTTTAAGTTTTGGTCAGCCCTGAAGCGGTCAGGCAGCTGGAGTGGACGATCCTCGTAGGTCCCTTCCAACTGAACTATTCTATTCCAGTTGCAGTTGCTTCGCCGTCTGTTACATATGCAAAGAATATAAGTCACCATTTGGAAAACAACACAAGGGTAATAACGTTGGGTTTGGAATCTGTGTATAAACTTCCAATGTGAAACTTGGCTTGAATTTTCACTTTCCTTCCCAGTTGCTAGGGCCAACTTGACTAGCATTATTTTTAGGAGAAAAATGAGCTCTCTTTTTACAGTCTTCTCTCTGCTGTAATTTCATTGTGTCTCTGCCAGAATCAAGATGAGATGATGCCAAGAAAAAGGATGAGCTCATTGCATTTAACGGTTTCACAAATAACAACTACATTATTCTATTGAGAAGTGGGCAATGGTATACAGCAGGTAATTTTTTATTGGAAACAAAAGGAAAATGCTTTGTTCTCCAGGTCTGAACCTGGCTGCTAACGTTGAGAGTACATTTGTTGAAATACCAAATAACCCACCCCACCACTTTCCAGACTGGCACACCGCTCACTAACGGCCATGTTTATCTGTCCTACAGCTGCTATGGGAGAGCGATGTTCAAACGCGCGGAATGTTGGCAGCTCCCACTCGCTTTCATGACATTTGTTCCTGTTTGAGATAATTTTGAAATCAGGCCATTGCTGAAGTCAGTGAAGATATAATTATAAGGGTATGTGAGAAGACGATGCATATATTTTAAAATGCACCTGTGTGCTTTATAGACGGATGAAGCCGTAGAATTTGAAGTCTGGTCATGAGCGTAAATCCTGCAGTGCTTGAGATGCCTCCACCTCTGTTGCACGCTACTGGCAGCTTTGCAAGCTGCTTTTCTCTTGCTCTAGGGTATCCATGGGGCTTTCAGGTGCAGAACTGCCGAATGCAGACCACGAGCGTGTTCCTTCAAGTATCTGGGACTTTGCAAGTTGCTGTTCAGGCACAGCTGGGAGGAAGGTGGGCTGGGTGCTGCCTTCATTGTTTGCCAGCTACTGGAACGAGTGTTGGAGTGCATGCTGCTGCTCAGCTCAGCCCCTGCCCTCCTCTCCGAGCCCTTCCTGGCTGTGATCGCTTACGTCTTCTGCTGCACATGTTAAACATTCCCGTTAAGGCTGGTTGTTCCCACCTCAGCAGGGGAGAAGGCAAATGCAAGCGACTGGTGTTTGCAGAGTAAGTTATGGGTTCAAACTGCCAACTTCCAACTCCCTGGGCAGCAGGCAAGGGGATGGTAGCGTATGGCACCGTGTGTCAAGGATTATGTCAGAAAACACAATTATCTATTCACCCCCAGCCTGAAATTTTTAGTTTAGTTTTAGTACTTTCCTATAAACAAATTACTAATCCAAAATCTCTATTTCTGCCCTGGTTCCAGTTTGCAAAGGCCCATTCTGCAGAGGTTTCTTTTTTTCCATGCTTCCATTCCATTTGTAAGGTCTATGCCACAACCAACAGTATATTAATAAAGGATTTTGGTGGGCTGCTCTAGGATACAAGCTGTCCGTGAGGTAGAGGTATTAGAAATGTTGGACTTCAGAGAGTCCCAGGCAGCACGGACATTTCCTTAGCTAGACCTTTCCTCCACAGGGCTTGCGCAGCTGGGATTCAATTCCGCATCTCTTTTCATCTTACCACACAGGCTTTCTAGAGGAGAAGGGATCTAGGGTATCTAGCAAATTTCTTCTGCTGGTAGCCCTTAGAGAACTGATCCGATTGCCCTTCCATAGGGATGGAATTTCTGATTGTTCACCATTATTGTATTGGTACTGCACTTTTATGACAATGCCAAATGAACAAGATAAACATTATTGATAAAACATCATCGTGAAAACAGTGAATTATAAGAAAGTCATGTGGGTTTTCCTGTTCAAACCCAAGGTATAAATCTCAGCCTCTGCAATGATGGATTCAGCACCCTTTCCACACCTTGTCGATCTCAGTGCGACCCAGAAATCAACAAGTTCTTATTCCACAGAACAATGAATCCTTCTCAGCGGTGCTTCACTAGTTCAGAAGAATCTCTCAAAGCTGAGCGTGCTATCAGCCATCACCTCTCCAGCAGCGCATTTGCTAAGCAAGCCGGAGGCACAGTCTCTTACACAAGCCCCACGCGGTCTTTGCAGCACGTTGCATAAAAATGAAGGAGTCTCCAACAGGGCAGGACAGCTCAGGTGTCTATAACGTACATCTGAGCTCATGATGGGTTTGACTGGTTGGATGGACTTTTGCACAAGGGCTTGGACAGGTACAACCAAACCGTTTTATGCAAGATAGGTAGCCATAGGTGTCAGATTGCCTCATTCTCTATGTGACCAAAATTTAAATAAAACTTGAAGATATCTAGTTTGCCTGTATCCTTATGAAAATCCTTTAACCATGCTGCCAAGTATCCCACGGCTCCCCTTTAGAAATCAATAGGAAGATATGACCCATTCCATCTCCTCCTTCGCTCTTCCTGCAACATAACTGGATCACAGAGTCCCCTGTGACTTCCCCAGCGGTGTCTGCTCCAGCGTCTCGCTGACACAGAATGACCTAATTTGTTATGGCTGGGAAGAACTAAGAGAAATTAAATCCAGGGTCTGTAGTTAATTGGGGTCAGGTTGAGATGATTTATGATCTGAGGAATGTACTCGCTTTTGACACTATCATACGAACAACAGTATCAACTGGGCTCAGCAACCTTTGGAATCAAATTAAAATTGGGATTTTCCAGAAAATGAGAAATAGCACAGGCAGGACCTGAGGGAGCAGGCAGAGCGGTGGGCAGATGAGGCCGTATTTGATCTACAAAGCCAGGCACCTTCTCTTCCCACACTGTCAATCAGTTAACCTTCAAGTCCTGATTTATCATGATTCAGAGGGGAGATGTTGCCAGGAATGGGTCTATGCCAAGAAGATTTCATCTGTCTGGAATCTGACAGGGGGAAGGAAAAAAAAAAAGGAAATTTCAGAGGAAGGTGGGATTTGTCCTAGTTACAGCGTCTCTGTGTTCACTCAGCCGGCTCATGTTAGCAAGTTATGCTCACTGAAAAATAGTGCCAAACGTTTTTCCATCACTCAAGAACCTTGAGCTTGATCCCAAGTCAGCGGGCGGTGCAGTGCAGTGCAGCCCGTGACCCTGACCAGCAGGAGCCTTCAGCAGGTTCCCCCATGCCTTTCACTGCATATCTTACATCAGCATCTTTGTTTTCTCGGTGGGCTTTAGAAAAGGATTACAGAAGGGTTACTCTATTTTCAAGTCCAAGGCACTCGAACACACTTCAGAAGTTAAATACAACATGAAAATAAATTCATTCGATACTGATTTTCTTTGAAAAGATTCACTGGTGTTTGCTTTCCTGGTTATGACTCTGCTTCTCCATTCTTGCTAACTTTGCGTCCCGTTCTTAATTACGGAAGATGCAGCCATTCACGCGCCCAGTGAAACCAGTGACTGAACACAAACGTACCCTTTTGCCCTCCGGTACCAAGAGGTACTTCAACAGGCTTGGAAAACCCAGCAAGGAGCCCGAGTCTTACCATCAATCCCACAAATGTCTTATTTCAGGGAACACACAGCATTGCCGCTACAGCAACTGCACACGGCTGTGCCTTGTCACGCCACGGGAGAAAGGTGCGCGCAAGACCGACAGCGATCGCGTTTTGTAAGCAGCCAGGGATGCTGTTCAAATGACTCCATCTGCTGCTCAAGATTCCTCCGGACGTTAGCGCGAGTTTTAACCTTAAAGCATTCTGCGAAGGTCTGGAAATGTGCGGTACATTGAGTCTGCAACCGCTGGGAATCAGCCTCCTGCGCACCGCTTTTCTAAAAGACCGGAAAGGAAACAGTCATCTCCTGATAGCGTGGCATTACTGAGACCTAAGCACCGTACACATCCTGAAGACTTAGTTTTGTTCCTTTTTCATTGTTTTGGTTTCGTTTTTTTAATCTCCATTTTTTGTTGGCGTTCAGACAAAAGCCTATGAAACGACCTGTGGAGAGCAAACGCGCTAAGAAAGATTGAAAATCTCACAGACAATGCTTTCCTACTCCTTCCAGCACTCACATACCCCCCAGACAGGAATAAGATGTCATACTGCAGGTCTCGTCCTATTATCTTGGGCTCTTTTAGTGTTTTGTTTAGGAAAAAGAAAAAAAGTAAAAAAAAAACCCTATAGAATATGGAACTGAGCATTCATGTTGCTTTAGCCACCGTATTGACTGAGATACAGAACAGCATCTTTCATAGGTTTCATAGCTTTGTGTTAAATAATGTTAGCCTCAGCTCAAAGGATTTGATATTCCGTTTAGGAAGACAAACGAACAATTATTCTATAGCTGCAAAGTACAGAGGAGCACCTTAACCTGGACAAGAATAGCACCAGAAGAAGAGAAGACAGGAGTCTCAGGAAAATACAGACCGCTCGGAAGGCTAGTCTGCCTGAAAGCAAGCAACACCGCTGAGCTCGTTGGTTTGGAACTTATGTTATGCAAGAAAAAAAAGAAAATTAAGTAAACTCCTTCCAGCACGCCCACCTTTTTCTATGCTACCACTTCTCTAGCTATGAAAGAGAAAGATCCCATCAGCGCAGAAGTCCTTTCACAGGAAAGTTTTGTCCAAAGTTACTAATTTTTTTTTTTTTAAAGCAGAAAAATCAGTTCTATTCTGCTAATGTCTGTCAAAATAGGCAGAGGAAGGGAAGGAGAGAAAGAAAACTTTTTGCAAGCCCAGGAGTGGAGGTTATAAGAACTCTCCATAGGATCCTGTGCTTCTTACTGAACCCAATCTTGCTTACACACGGCTAAGTGGAGAGCGCATTAAGCCTGCACCTTCCTGCGCCATAAAAGGGCCTTTGCATACTATTCCATGGGGATCTGAGCCCAAAACATATAAAGCTTCTTGGCAAAATGAATTATCACTATGGAGAGGTGCAAAATGATGACTGACAATGCAAAAACCAGCCTGCACCAAGTCATCTATGCTACATCTCAGAGACTTCATCTAAAGGCACATGCTGGAAGAGCATAGACCAAGTCATCCCCTGCCCCCGGCAGAAGCCCCAAGCGCTCCAGTTCCAGCACAGGGAAAACTAGGAATGTAACTTTGTCCTTATAAATCTTTCCGACTCGCTCTCATCTGCGAGATTGCCAGTGGAGGCAGAGCGTGGCCATAACTACATTTGGCAGCGCTCTTTGCTACCTGCAGTTTAACTCCCAACCAAGCAGACCGCAGTAACACGGGGTATTTACTCAGCTGTGCCTCTCTTGTGAATCCCAGGGAGAAAAGATATGTTCTGGCCTCATTAATCACTTCATTCTTTGCTGGAGTAAACAGGAGGAGCCGCAGGGGGTTGTCTTTGCTCAGGAGGTTCTGCGGTTTGCCGAAGGGGCGCCTTCACTAAAAGAGCCCAAAGTTCCTTCGCTGGAAGGAGGGGAAGATGAGCTGGGGTGACTACAGATGGTAAAGGGAGAGCAAAACGGGACTGAGCAGTGGTCCCAACAACTCCTTTCTGCCCTTCCCAACAGCTCAAGCAGCTTCTTGACCGGTGTACCCTGTGCTGCGCCCAGGGTGGGAAGGTTTCTTCCCATACAGACGCTGAAAAGAACGCGGGTCAGCTACTCCCTGCTCCTGCCCGATTGGCGTCCGAGGAGCAAGGGCATATTGCCAGGCTGCAGGAGCTTCTGGGAGCCAGGGGTTTGGGCGTGCATTTTCTGATTTCCTGCTCCAAAGTGTAAGTGTAAATGTTCCTCCACAAGGCACAACGCAGTGCCCCTTCCCACCGTGGCCTCTGGCACACCGAGGCGAGGACAGTGCGGAGTCTTGTTTTTCAGGACCCAGGCATACTCCAACTTCACTTTTCAGACCACCGCAGATGCCACCAGTTAGGAGGGAACCGTGACACCTTTGAGCCTCAGCCGCTGTGTTGTGTGACTGAGATGTGTCAGTCCTGGAGTGGTCAGGGCCACTGCAGCCCTGAGAGAGGCAGATGAGACACGCTGACTCGGCATTTCATGGGAACCGCCATCCCTGACCCCATTGTAGTTGGAAGCCAAAGAAGTTTTGGTTGGAAAAGACCTTTAAGATCATCGAGTCCAACCGTACCTGGCCACCACTAAACCATGTCCCTAAGCACCTCGTCTGCCCGGCTTTTAAATACCTCCAGGGATGGGGACTCCACCACTGCCCTGGGCAGCCTGGTCCAGTGCTTGACAACCCTCTCCGTGAAGAAGTTTTTCCCAATATCCAACCTAAACCTCCCCTGGCACAACTTGAGGCCACTGCCTCTCGTCCTGTCGCTTGTTCCTTGGGAGAAGAGACCGACCCCCACCTCCCTGCACCCTCCTCTCAGGCAGTTGTAGAGGGCGATGAGGTCTCCCCTCAGCCTCCTCTTCTCCAGGCTGAACAACCCCAGCTCCCTCAGCCACTCCTCACAGCACTTGTGCTCCAGTATCTCCTGGTGTCTTCTACCATTACTCAGTAGGGCTGGGAAGGGGATTTTCCCAGCTTCCCCATATAAATATATCCACACTCAGAAAAAGAAGGCGCTCTTGACCCCTTCAAGACCAAAAGTGGACTATTCTGTGAGGCACACGTATGCTGACTTAAAATGGCTTTTAAATAGCAAATTTAAAATTCATTTCACACAAAATACATATTATATTTTTCTGCCTTTAGATTTTCAGCACGCCCTATACCAGTTTGCCTGGCAAAGCAGCACGAACCCCACCCTACCAGGGGCTCCATTCAGAAAACGCGTTGTGCTGTAAATGGATGACTCACTTCTTCCCCTCACTAAGCACCAAGTTCTCTCTGGCAAGCCTGCTTGGCCGAACACCAGGACTAAACAGTTTATAAAGAAAACAAGGTAACAATCTGATAAAGTAGGATCCTGCCTTCAGAATTCCCGAATCTGGAGTTTTAACATAATGGTTACCACAGGAAGAAAAAAAAATCTCAGCTCCCGCAGCTCTATGACCTCCCAGTCCCACAGCAGCTTCTTTAGAAAACAAGTTTTCTCAAACTGTAATTCTATGGGTTTTTCTTACTGCTTTTAAAAAGGGTAAGCAGAGGTTACACATGTTTTTCACCCAGTCTCCTGGTGTTTACAAGCTTTCTCCGCCCCCGCGCCCCTCTTTTCTGCTTACATGTCATAAAAAAAGTCCGAGGCAGCCAGCGAAGAGAAAAGCAAAAGGGGCTAAGGGTCCCGGGGGGCAGATTTGCTGTATTACTTCCAATACTTTTAAAATTGAAAATGTGGAAACAGATTTGACTGATACTTCTGCTTCCACATGGATGTTCTTAGCTTCTTTACTGTGATTCATGTGCAAGAATAAAGTCTGTATCGATTGATCAAGATTTAGCTCTAGAGAACTCATTTTCCTTGATACCCGGCTTATTTTGCATCACTGCATTTCTTTGCTTTTTTCTGTAATGAATGGGGACGGCAGATGATCCAGCACTTTGTGAAAATATTTTACAAGTTAATTGAGCCAAATGAAGCTTAGCTGGAATTTAATGCATAACCTCATCTGAATGATTAGATTTTCAGGATGTCTGCGTTAATAACTTCTTTCAAGATGCTTTTCCCGGTTTTGTTGGGATTTCATTACATTCCCACGTCTGTTGGGTCCCTGTTTAGTTTCTGACATAACAGAGCAATTTCCTGAGAAGAGGCAGTAGCAAGGCAGAGACTCTGCTTTTTGTCTTCTAGACTTAACAATCAATCAGTACTGTCTAAAGCTAGACAAGCAAAAGCTGCTTTTGGGACCAAAAGAAGAATCCTATGAGAAATGGATTTTTTTTTTTTTCCTAACTTCTTTTGCCGAGGGGGTTATTTCGAATTTGGGTGCAAAAAAAACGCTTTCCTTTCTAACACACTCTTGGGTCCACCAGATTCACCTCCTGCACTGTCCTAGGCTCAGGATGCCGTGCTGATTACCAGGCTTCTGGCTGACTTCTTTAGGACAAAAAAAGCCGAGTGATAATTGTAGGTATACTGTGAATTGACTGTTTGGCAGGGGGAAGAAATTAATTCAAAGCCCTGCAAGATAAGCCTGTCACTAGAGCAGTGATCACCATTATCACCCCCACACTGTTGGGTACTCTGCGATTCCCTGTTGTGAACTTCTCAGCTGAGCCTGAAAACCCACCTGATGGCCCTGCTGTATCTCTTCCCACCCGGTGGGCATCCCCCTGCAAACCTGAGCATCAGCAGGATGGGAGCGGGCTGCCTGCAGTGCCCTCTGCGGGCCTACAGCAGCACAGCTGGCCCTTTTCTGGCATGGCAGCATTCGGAGGGTTAAAAGTCCGCTGTGAGTTTTGTGGCTTCTTTCCAAAAGGTTTCAGTTAACACCGAAGGTCTCCTTATAGCTCACTCGCTTTAATAGATTTTTCCCATTGACTTCTCACTTTATAGACTATCATTTCCTCTCCTGCAGGGGAGCTATTTTCTGGGTCACTGATCCAACCAACTTAAAAGGGATTCCATTGATTAGGTTTTATTGGTGGTTACTTCAGCCGTAATGGGATAAGTCGCTAGTACCTGCTAACAGCTATTGGTACCCTGGCTCCGTACACCCACAAGTGAAGTCTGGGTTCCTCTCTCCTGCCTTGATTGAGCGCTTGGTAATTACTAGCGCCTTCTTTACCTCCTTTACTACCTCAGTTGCTTTTGTCCTTTTTCATTTCAGTATGGCACAGCAGCTGCACGGCCAAGTGTTGCTGACAAAATCCCCTCCTCGATGCACATGGCACCTTATGCCAGCATCCCTGCGTTTATTTCTGGTCATCCCTGCCGTCTCACAAACATCCCCCAACTCAGGGGCTGAAAACCAGCCAGCATCACAAGAACAGATGAAGCCAGGAGACCACTGCTTTCAAGACAAAACCGAGCAGATGTTTTAGGGAAGATTTTTTTTTTTTTTTTTTAAATAGTGAAAACTGAGGAGTAGAGCAAAGAAAGGGAAAGAAAGCAGAGCTTGCAGACCTGACTACATTGAGGGGCGCTCCCCTCACACTGTTGACTTCTAATGCTTCATTCTGTTGCCTTATCCTATATAAAAGAAAGTTTGGGAGTCTTAAGGTCATGTCTGGTAGAAGCACAAGTTGCTAATCAAGGCAGGCGCTTCTTCAAATGGTACAGCTCCCTTTTGAGTCCTGAACAACGCAGGCTCCATGCTCTAAGCTCCTCCAAGCTTTCCTCAGCATCATGTGCTTCATGCTGCCCGAGCTGCGTGACTCTCTTCCAGCCTTCCAGACTTCTCCCAAATCCATAACACTTTGCAGAGTGATGCCTGCGCATCTTTCACCTGCAGGTGCCTTCCAGTGCCTTTGTTTTAAGTGGTAAAATGTAGACATTTAGGGAGAAGTTGCTGTGATTTCTGCAATTAGAGCAACGAAGGTACCAAACTGTATTATAAGAAAGCGATTACTGTGATTATCGTTATCATAACCTTCATTGCAGCAGAATTTAACCCAAATGAGGTGCAGAAGTTGAGAGCTCGCCCAGATCCAGACAGCAGTGGAGCTGCCCGCAGGGCTGCCCCCAGCCCCAGGGACAGGCTGGGGAGCTGCCTGTGTGCACGCTCGCTGCTGGTCTGCCCTGGGGGATGCCATCTGTGACCTGATACCCCTTTAGGGTTCTGGGGGTTGTTTCTGAGCTTCCTGCAGGTGCAGGGCAGGACCCAAGCAGTCGCAGCAAAGGTACAAGCCATACTAAAAAATGAAGCCGAAGAGGTGGTACTGCCTGTGCATAGCGTAAAAATCTGGGAGTACCGGCAAGCAGAGAGTTATCTTCAAAGATTTGAAGAAACTGATTCTTTGGAGCACCGACACAAGTGATTTGCAACTTGCTCCTTCTAGCTTCATCTCCTTTCCTCTAACACAGCTGCTTTCCTGGCCAGAAACAGCGTGCTTCTCGGTGCTAAACAAAGTGCAACGGGCGTATGGGAAAGGATATCATTTTCTCCCAGCTTCTTTCACAAAAATGTCTGACTAACAACCAGCCCGGGGGGGGTTGCAGATTCATGAGCACCCTCAGAAAGGAACGGGGTGCTGGTGGTGGGGCTGGCAGAAAGCTGCGTGGCTCCATTGCCAGCGCTGATAGAGCAACCTCTGTGCTTTTCCCATTTTGGGGTCCAATTCTGAAGCACCGCCGCTTCCCACATCGCCGTCACGAGCTAAATGTAACCTTCAGCGCCAGTCCTTGGAAGCTGAAGAGAACAATCGGGAATTTCTCTGCACTTCATCCCTCTTCACAGGGCACAGGGAAAAGGAACAGAGGGAAGCAGCCGGCCGCTCTCTCCCTTTTCCCTAGAAGACGCGTCCCTTTCTCTGCACTTCATCGCCGTACATCCTGAGCAGAGATTTCTCTATTTGCTCTCACAACTGCCCTGGTACATTACAGTAATATGACAATCAATTAACTGCTCACTCGATCACAATAAAGAAGCCACCCAACCTTATATAACTCTTTTTAATTGTTTTCTTACATTATAACATTTTGCTAAACTTATTCTGCCATAACTTACATCATTTAATTTCTCAAAGTGCTAATAATTTAATTGCTTCCTTCCTGCAGACAAAGTGCCTGAGCTGTCTTCTCTCATTCAGAACATCATAAAAAGTAGCTGGCATGAATACCTAAAAGGGGCATTTTGTTCACAAGCCCTTACAGAAAACTGCTTTCTCCAGAGTCTCCGTGTGCTGTCTCAGCCACAAAGGCACAAGAAACCTACCCAGACGCTTCCTCGCGTACTGGGACCACCTTCACCACAGAAAGTCACCTGGAGATGAAAAGCACGGCCAGTCTCACGAGCGAAGTTCTGTGGGCTAGTGGAAATCTGTTGTATTGCCCCTGTATGACATCTTGAAATTAAAAGATGAAATTCAAATTGTAAGCAAATAACTCGTGCTACCATAGATCCCCTTGCAGAAGGAGAGCGAACAAAAGTAACCTTTGCAATTTGTATATTCAGGCTGGAGAAAGAGAACTTAGCAGCAAGAAGACAGAGTGAGCGTTTCAAACTTTGCTCCATAACCCGCATCTGCAATTCAGACCCCCCGAGTCTTCTGCCGGTGACACCCACCCCGTTTCTAAGAGTAGGGACTGATTGTGCCTGATCTGGTCTGGGGCTTCGCTGGGCACAGCCTTTCTTTGCTTCACTTTCTGTCTCAAAACGAGTTAGGATGGGGACACTGCCAAACAGCCTTCTTGGAAGCTGGATGACGTTGTTTCTTTTACTCATTCTAGCTAATTTTAACTTTGCAGTTTGCAAAATGAAAGGACAAAGAGCAGTTTGTGACCGAGTCACCTGACAATACTCCTGATCGCTGGGCATAACTTCACAAGCAATTATCTGATAGCATTGTTAAAATTCAGTTGTGTTGACGGAGGGAGACTAACTTCGATGGTTAAAGAGAATTAGCAAGTTTTCATCTCAATCTGCCAAAAAAACCCCCAAACCAGTTTAAGGTTATGAAGTTATTCACATTACTAAACCAGATCATCGAGAGCAGTGATAATACCCAAAAATGCGGAGTGATGGACACATTTGGAAGCGGATTGCAGAGTAGCCCGCTTGTTACCAGGTGAAAACTCGCATTTTCTGTTTCTGCACACCACCCAGCGCAGCTGCTGAGCTCCACAGCACCCTTTACCCGTCCCTTGCTGAATATGTTGATCTGGAAAACCCTCGTCAGGATTCCAGCCTGAGACAGCCGTTATCAGGCTGGATGGAAGACCGCACGTACGCCAGAGGCAAATGTCCTTGCCCACAGACTCATCAGCTGCGTGGGCTCGAACTTCCATAGCCCGCACAGCGTTAACAGGGGGTGCTGCAGTGACAGTAGAAGGCCACAAAGCTGTGACTGACAGGTTGCAAGGGCTTAACCCTCAGACCTTTCACGTCAAAGCGCAGGCCACTATCATGCGTGCTACAGGAGAAAAGCAGCTAGAAACACAGACGAGGTATCTTCCCCCAGTGAAACAACCAGCAAGAGAATCCGCACATGTAACGCCTCTGCGTCGGACCGTTCACGAAAACATGAGCAGAGACGTTCCCTCTAGGAACGTTCTTTAAATGACGCCGTCTTCAGCTGCAGTCTCGTGCATTTTGCTTCTCTGCAGCGTAGGAAACCAGGGGGATGTTTCCTGCCACACGCCAGACAGCAAGAGAGCAGCAGCGACTGAGAGAAGGGGCTTAGGACAGCCCAGGGAACACGCTCCTCCCTGGGCTCTTCTTTGCACACTTGTTAGCGAGGCTGAGCTGGAACTGCACACAGCTATCCGGCAGCGCTTCCAGTGTCAGGATTTCTGTGTTTTCTCAGGTGTTGCATCACCTTGCCAGGCAAGGATGGCTGATATCAGTAGGCAAGGACCAGACCCAGCACCTTATTCACGATATTCCTGTCCAGGGAACAAGGGGGTATTGAAGAGCGGCTGAGCTGATTTCATACCTGGCATTAAGAAACCTGAGCTCTTCATCCAGCTGTTTCTTATTATTATTTTTATAAAACTGCAGGTCTGTTCATGCCCCATTCTACAGCACAGAGAGTTTTTTCAACTTCCAGTTTGTCCCTTTCCAAGACATTTGCCATTTGCTCCTGTTGGTGTCAGGATCTATCACCGGGAGCTTTACGCTGCACTAACCATGCCTGGTCTGGGCTGCAGCTGAAACTCAGGACTGGGTTTTCTCAAACCAGTACAATAGATGGAAATAGTTAAATCACGGGGGTGGTGGGATTAGACACAGAACTCAATTGGTAACTAAGAAAAATAACCTGTAAACCCGGGGAAGAAACATTTCAGGCAGTACAGATTATGGTGTTGACATAAATCTACTGCTAATACTTCAGAAGCAAGAACCAGGTTTGTGTATCACTTCTGAGCTCTTCACACATTCTACGCTTTAAGAAAAAAATAATAGAAGGTAATTAGTCACCCTGAATATTAATTGTTGAGCCTGCAAAGAGAAACTCCAGAATTGTATTCCCACATCCGATTAGTCAGCCTTCAAAAAAAAATCATGACATATTTGTACAACAAGCACATGAGGAACAGAGGAGAAGCTACCAAGCAAGTGAGCTATGTAATTTGTTATTTGAAACATCTACCAACCTTTTGCCCATCCTGAAATGAAGTCAGCAGCTTTCCCAGGGATCCAAACCTCCTCTCACGCCCTCTCAAACTCTGCATCCTCCAAGTTATCAACCAACAATATTTTTACTAGTTCAAGTCTATGAAAACAGAAGGAAGGATTCATACAGACCACTAAGGAGAGCACAGGACACAGAAAGATGTAGGTGGAGAGGCAACCTGATTTAAAGCATGATTCATCCCCCGAGGCCATTGTTGTCATCAAGGGATAAATCAGAGCCTGGCCTTGCTCGTGATCAGCAGCATCAGTTTCACCTTGTGGTACTTAACTGGCCATCAAGATCAGCCGTGCCATGACAACGACCGCCCCGTCCTATTACCGCATCTCTTGTACCGTTGCTTAATGGTTTCTTTGCTTTTAAGGCGACTGTACTATGTGCTTTTTGTGTCCAGCCTAAGAGCTCGTAATGTAAGTGAAATGTGTCAAATAATTGGACTGAGCTGCCCAGACCAGTGGAGGAAAAATATTTTTCTGGTTTTATGAATTTTATGCTTCTTTTCTCTTTATCACTAATTACTGCCTGGATAGTGGAACCCAGAAGTAGCCTATTGAATCCTTCTCGGTGGAGTCAGGATGTTTCCTAGAGATAAAAGGAACGATATATCAGTTTATATTAACGTCAAACCCAGCTAATTGAAACTAAAAAGTCCTTTCCCCAAACCTCTTGAAACTGACTCCCAATCTTGAGGTACTTTAAATGCTAAATTCAGCAATTTAGTTCCCTGCGTCCGTTTGCTTTCTAACGTTCTTAGCATTGGGATTCAAGCTTTCCAGCTTTTTGCTGCTCGTAAATTGCTTTGACAAACAAAAGATGCTAAAACCTGAATCTGCTCTAGGAGTTTGGGTTTGAAGGGGAAAAAGAGCTACAATAACGTAAATGTTATAATAACGTGGCTTGAGCTGGAAGCCCCAAGTTCTCAGTGATTTTCCCTTCGGTGGCCAGTATGTCTAGCCCTAATTAATACCGTCCTTCTAATTAGGCTGTACGGCATTTTTTACAGGCTCAAAAGCAATAAAAAACCTGCGAAGTTTGTCGCAGATCCTGCCTCTGTCCAGCCCTTGAAAAAAACTTCTATGTAGTTCTCTTCTGTAGAGTACTTTTATGGGTGTCAGGAAAACTTCAGGTATTCTACGTCAGCAGGCACAGACATAAATACACGTACGTATGTACATGTGTATATACGTTCACGTTACAGAAGGGCCCCAATGCAAACGGGGATGAGTTGATCTTAATTTAATTCAAATAAATAGAAAACGTCATTGATAGTACGGCAACACATCTCGGTCATAGCAAAAAAAAATAGCTTTACTGCCTGGTGAGTACAACTGGTGACTTTGCAATGTCAAAGGAGAGATAGGACAAGAGGAAACGGCCTCAAGTTGTGGGTAGACGGGCAGACGAGGCGCTTAGGGACATGGTTTAGCAGTGGACAGGTACGGTTGGACTCGATGATCTTGAAGGTCTTTTCCAACCAAACGATTCTATGATTCTAAATGCACGCAGTCAGTCAGCGTAGCTCATATCTACGCTGTGCCCTTCTGCTTTGTTATTCACACGTATGCACTCATGAACTGTAGTGACCACGCTGACTAGGAATTGTGGAATCATAGAATCAGAAAAGACCTTTGAGGTCATTGAGTCCAACTGTACCTGGCCACTACTAAACCATGTCCCTAAGCGCCTCGTCTGCCCGGCTTTTAAATACCTCCAGGGATGGGGACTCCACCACTGCCCTGGGCAGCCTGGTCCAGTGCTTGACAACCCTCTCCGTGAAGAAGTTTTTCCTAATATCCAATCTAAACCTCCCCTGGCACAACTTGAGGCCATTGCCTCTCGTCCCATCACTTGTTACTTGGGAGAAGAGACCGACCCCCACCTCCCTGCACCCTCCTCTCAGGCAGTTGTAGAGGGCGATGAGGTCTCCCCTCAGCCTCCTCTTCTCCAGGCTGAACAACCCCAGCTCCCTCAGTCGCTCCTCATGGGACTTGTGCTCTAGAGAGTCTCTAGTCCCTCCTCGCAGTGACAGGGAGGTGAAAACACAACCGTCCTGGGACCTAAGGCTCCTCCCACATCAGCAGTTCCGTTACTGCCGGTCAGATGGGAAATGAGAACATCGCAAAGTAAACAATTATTACAGTAGAAAATCCCAGCCAGTTTAGAGTTCAGAGCATGGCCGTACACTGAAATCACATCTAAGTAACAGAGGTTCCGTTCCCGTAACCAGGAAATGTAGCGCTAATAACTGAGAGTCAAACTGCCGGTTTGCTGCGATACGTATAGGTAACAGGGCAAAGCGTGAGTACCTGTTGATGTTTAGACTTTGTAAGACATTTAAAGCACAACTAGCCAAACAAAATAAATAAATCTAACTGGGAGAAATACTCACTTCCAGTTCTCCGCTAAAACTAGATTAAAATTAACAGCCTGAATAGATTGTTACAAAATACACGGAGCAGAAACAAATGCAGTAAAACTGAAAATTCAGAATATTAACTCATATGCTTCAGCGACCTTCTCAAACCAGAGTAAGTTTAAATTCCAGTGCTGCATTTAACCGCACGTGTACAATGTCTGGGGATGTGGGGGTGGTTGCTGCCTGTAAACTTCCTGACAGTTAGCATGTTGGCGTTCTGCTCCCCTGGACGGGTCAGAACCGTGCTTCAGTCAGGTTTCCTGACAGAGTCGGGTCCTGGGAACACCGGAGCTGTGGCCTGCTAGCAGAAAGATCAAAATATATCTTGACTAGATACTTAAACATGTTATTCTGCATAACAGATACCCCTTTCACAGTAAGCGTATCAGTAGATCACACTGGTGGTGTTAGCTATAGAGAAAACATGTCGAAAATGTAGTTTCCATTTAGCCTTAGGGATAACTTTCCCCTTTCCTTCTTTTTCTCTTGATTATCTATTTCTCTTCCAGGAGATGACATTCCACGAGTGATTGTCTTGTTATCACCAGGGCCCAGCTGTTACTGATATCTTTTGTAGGATAAATAGGATCAATAAATGTTAAATACGATCATGGAACTTTAAAGGAGGAATTTGAAAAACTAACAGGACGCATGCACATGGCACAGAAGGCAGCACCTGGTACGCACGAAAGCACGCAAGCCCACTTTTTTGGTGTGCAAATCCCAGGGCTAGATTTTTATTTTATGTTCTTGTCCCTTAACATTTGTAAGAGTAAAGCTGATTTTGGTAGCCAGGGCTTTAATTATTTTCACTCCAGACGCACGAGTGAGATTTCTTTTTTTTTTCCTCCCCAAATCTTCTTGAAACCTAAAGAACTTCCCCAGGAGAGAACCGAACATACCTGAAGACTGTTTTAAAATGACTGCAGTGTGCGTGAGAACGGGCGGGCCTGGTCGTGTGCCACGCCGGGTGGGAGTCTGGAAGCGCAGGCTGAGCGCACTGCTGCCACGCACGGCAGGCACGGCTGGAGCGCCTGTGCAGCCTTTCTCAATGAACTTCGGGAGGGATTTTTGTCGTTTTTTTTTTTTTTATGAATGGGAGCTCCGGCCTTGAATGAATCCCCGAGCTCTGCGATCTGATTGGTCCTGAGGGCTAAAGCTCCGCCCACTTTTCACGGGGTGAGGGCCAAAAGGAGCTGGGATTGGCAGGCGTCTCCCAGCCCACGGCTTCATTCACAAATTCAATGAGACAAAGGAGCAGCCCAGCCGAGCCCGCGGACGGGGCGATGCGCCCATGGGCGGCCGCCCCCGGGCGTGCAACGGCCTGACCGCCCGGGCGGGGCGGGGCGGGGCTGCTCCGGGCTC